>JAPYYR010001297.1:0-31305 GCA_030523065.1 Aphidius colemani
CGTCAAAAAATAGTATATATCCTTTGGTAATAAAAAAAATTACATTTTCTATTAATTGATAATATATTATATTAAAAATAAATATTTAGCATCAAATAAATGTATATAAATTATTATTTTATTATTTTTAACAAATAATAAAATACCTTTGTTTCTTTTAAATTGATAATTCTATTTCTTTTTTATTATCCGTGAGAATAAAAAAATTAACAATGCTCCAATATTATTGAATTTAATGTTGAATTCATGTCTTTTTATTATACAGATTACTCATTATTTTAATCGAACATTCTTTATTGGATGTAAAAAATTATTTGCTAAAAATACTTAATCTACTATTTACAGTTTTTTTTTTCGTTTAATTTTTAAATATAAGAAAAAATTGTTTAATTTTCTGAAAGACTTGATGGTGATTATTGTACTTTGGCTGTTTATCACTACAATCAAGTACATTTTTATCTACAGAGATGTATCCAGTAATTCTAAAAAATGGAATAAAGAGTTTGTTAGTTTATTATATATTTTTTTTGTATAATTTATTTAATACTTACTTTCAGTCGCAGATGAGTCTTCTTCTTTACTTGTAATATCAATTCGTGATGGATTTGTAAACATGATAGTTTCATAAATCGAACGAAATGAACTATTATAATCAGTTCCATCAATATTTGATTGTGTTGATTCTTGATTTTTATCCAATTCATTTATTGGATTACTCAGAGTATTGTATCTTACTGTTATCGAAACAAAACAAAAATGAATTAACAATTTGCTATAATTTCTTGTGATTTATAAATTAATAATTACCAATGGTATTGTCAGTTGGCTTGGTATATATTGCTGATGTTGATTTTGATCCTTGAAGGTTTTGAAGTATAAAACAATTTTTTGATTCTTTACTTGATATTGATGATGAGGAATTAAATAGCTGTTCTGCTGAATCAATTGAAGTTGATAGACTGCTCTTTCTCACTAGAAAAAAAAATCATTAAATATTACTAAACATTCATATTATTCAATTTCAACAATGTACATTTAACCCTCAAGGTATCTACATTCTTTAAGCAATTTTTTAAAAATATTAATCATCTTTTTCTTGATGATAATTATTAAAAATTTTGTCATATAGATGCCTTGATTTTTAAATTAGATTTAAAACATTTAAAAAGCAATGATGCGGACAGTACAAATGAAATAAAAAAATAACTAATTTAATAAACTTGAACAACGAAAGACAAAGCGAGGATGATCTTTTTTCCAAAATTATTGTTTTTTCTTTGAAATTTTCAATCAGCATACCTCATTGCTATTTTAGTGCGTTGTGTTGTCATTCTGCAGTACAAAGAAACTTATGTTACTTCTACCTTGTTAAGTTATCTATAGATTTTTATATAGTTAATGATATTTTTAATAATTAATAACTAATATCCTACTTTAAAAAAAAAAAAAATTCTCTCAAATAAATAAATATAAATTATATTTTCTTTGGATGTTTTTTGATTTATGTTACATACGAGTCTCGATGCTGCTGACTAGATTTGTTTCAGATGTTTCCGTATTTATGTTGTTAGTATTATTTTCTGGTTCAACTGATGGTGGTTTATCTGTTGATAAAATTTTTATAAATAAAATATCATATACATTTTTTTTTATTTGGTTATTAAATATCAACTTACAAGTTTTCGAAAAGTATGGATTTTTTAATACTTGTCTTATGCAATTGTAAATATAAGCATACTGACTCTGAAAATAAAAGTAATGTATTAATATTTTTATTTGTAAATTTATAATATATTTGTATTTATTTATTTATTATTAAACTTACTTCACGTTGAACCATATTTATTCTGTGATGTCTCAGTCTATAAACAGTACCAAATACATCTAATTTTCTATTTTCTTTAATATTTTGAAGTAAAATATCAATGGCAATTAATGTTCCAGTTCTTCCAATCCCAGCACTGCAATGAATAACAGCAAGACCAGGACTTGCAGTCATATGTCTTCTCATAATATTACAAAAATTAATCATCAAATCAAAATCTTCTGGTACATCATGATCAAGCCAGTCTTTGAAATGTAAATGAATAATTGTCTTTTTCTTATTGTCTTCCTGCATAAACAAAAATGTAATATTGAAATTTAATTAATGTTGATGTTAATAAAATAAAATAGTTAAATAATATATTTACCTTTTGAAGAATAAATGTTCTTTGTGTATATGGTCTATAATCAAGCTCCATTGAACAACGTATTGATATATTTTCAAATGTAAATGTTTCACGTATTGTTGGAAAATATTGATGACATTTCTCTTTATGATTTTCAACTAATTGTGTCAACATAACAATAACTTTGACATCTTTTTCATCAATCATACGCCAAAAATCATATGTTGTTTCTTCTTTTGGTCCTTGGCATGCAATGTATTCTTGATTACCACTAAAACCTTTGATAAATGATGCATTAATATAATCACTATTTGGATCGTTATCAATTGATTTTAATTTAACACGTGAAAAATCATATGGTAATATATCAGTATAACGATTTTTTTTTTTATTTGCTAGTAAACATGCTGCATTTGTTGGCATTTGTAAATCAACACTCAATGTTTGTAATAATTGAAATTCATTTGATAATTTTCCAGGATTATCAGCAAGTTGTTGACAATGAGTTATGAATTTTCTTTTACTAAATGGTGTTGGTACTGGTGAGCCTTGCATATCAGAGTGTCTCAATCTTCTCATCAAGCTAAAAAAAACAAAAATCAAATAAATTATTCATCTGATAAAATATTATATTTTAAAATTTAAATATAATCAAGTAGACTTTGGTCACATATAAATTTTTTTTCCTCCTATTTTTTGTCAACATCATTAGTGACTTTATCTTTTTACTTAAAAAAAAAAAAAAAAACTTATCTATTTTATTTTTTATAAACTGATAAGAAATTTAACTGAAAAATATAATGTAAGTAAAATAAAAGTTCATGTATATTAAATGAAAAAAAAAAACAACAAAATGAATTTAATTATATGAAAATAAATATTGATTGCCACTTGTTGATACGTACTTTTGCACAAATGATCTGAATAAATCTTTACAAAATATTACTGAATCCATGATGATTTTTAAAAAAAAATTAATCATATACTTTGATAAGAGAACAAAAAAATAAGAGACTAGTTTGCTTCGACAATCTGGCTAGACTGACTAGTCAACAGGAAGAATTTAAAAATAGAGGGGTGATTATTTGAACCGGAAAAATATATCCTGATATTGTTCTGAAAATAGAGGGATGTGTAAAGATACAGTGATAATTAAAAAAAAAATATAACGAAATGACGTGTTTTGTGTACATGTATCATGTGCGCATTTAAAATTAAATCCCTGATGGTTTAAAAATAAACTATTAATGATATTATACGTAATATTTAAAAACGTGAGTAGGGGAATGCTTGAATGTGCTACAACTATTCAAGTTTGACTGAGGTGAAAATGAAATTAAGTATTATTTTTTTTGTAAATCACGTGATTTTTGTGTTGAGAATGCTTAATGGCCTTGTAGATATCAACATGGTCTTCGTTAAATGTATTGATTATAATATTGTAAACACTTGTTCATTAGTGTTGAAGTAAAAAGAAAAAAAATAAAATAAAATATTATCTACTGATAATAAAATTAGTCATATATGATATTTAAAATATAAACTTTGTCAATTTGGTTTTTTTTTTTTTTTTTTTTTTTTTTTTTTTTTTTTTTTTTTTTTTTTTTTTTTTTTTTTTTTTTTTTTTTTTTTTTTTTTTTTTTTTTTTTTCATAAAATTCCAAAAATTACAAAAATTGTTAGAGCAACACTAAATTCAGCATCTGAAATATAAAAATAATATTAAATTAATTAATTAATCAATGAATTTTACGAGAATTGTGTTTGGCTAGGGTAATAATTAATTGAATACCTTTTAAGTTTAGTATTGATAATATTATCTTACTTGTTTTGACAGTAAATATTTTTGAATCACGATATCCACCATTGGTAAATGCTCTGATACGAACATCATACCAAGTGTCTGGGTTTAATGGTCCATTACAAAAAGAACGTTCATCACGATTTGATGATATTGAAGGACATATTTCATAGTCTTCACCAAGAACAAATTTAACTGCTTTGAGTGTTCCATAGTCCACAATAAAAGCTATTTTAAAAATTCCAATAAAATTAAAATATTGTTTAAATATAAATAAATAAATAAGAAAAAAAAAAAAAAGCCCACTCACATGAATAAGAATTATTACAAATTTTAGCTGCTTGATATGGTATTTCAAAGTCTTCATGCTTTGATTCAAACCATGTTGCAGCAAATGGCCATTCACCATTATTTAAATCAATTCTACCATAACTTGAATTAATAAAACCCATTTTAGCAACCATTATTGCATAACAACGAATTGTTCCAGCATTGTCAGGAAATAATGGTAATAATACTGTTGCTGTGTTTGTTGTTTTCCTTGCTAGATATGGATCAATT
This sequence comes from Aphidius colemani, assembly GCA_030523065.1. Lineage (NCBI taxonomy): Eukaryota > Metazoa > Arthropoda > Insecta > Hymenoptera > Braconidae > Aphidius > Aphidius colemani. Next base: position 4,533 of record JAPYYR010001297.1, read on the forward strand.
GTTATTTGTGATGTATAATTAGCATCTGGTTCAGGTGGTACTGTAATAAACATTAAAGATTGAATATAGATAAATTAATTTTATATAAATTTAACTGTTAAATACTTACTACCAGCTGGATATACAGTTGTTTTAATACTCATTTCACCAAGACCATTAAATTCTTTAACTCTTGCTGCAACGTAAAAATGATAACTATATTCTTCTCGTAAATTAGTATCATATTTAAATTGTTTTAAACATTGTTCATTTTGACAATAATTATCTTCATAAATAAATGTAAAATAATGATTTTCATAATTTTTACGTTCACCAATAACAGTTATATTATAATACTCAATTTCTTTTCCATGCATAAAACAAGGACGTGACCATGATAAATATGCATCAAGTGAATTAAAATCATGTAAATTATTTTTAGTATAAAAAATTAAATCAACAACTGGTCCAGGTGCTGTAAAAAAAAAAGAATAATAATAATAATTAAAATAATAAAACCTTATGTTGTTTTTTTTGTTAAAAATAATTTACCTCCAGGTAATGTTACAAAATTAATAACATCACTGTAATTTCCCCATCCAACTTTAGTTTCAGCTTTAATTTTAATACTGTAATTTGTATATGGTACTGCTGATGTATAAATAAATGAAATTTCACTTCCTTCAATATTTTTAATTGGATCAGCAATACAGTTACGTTCTTTACAAAATGTTGGTTGATGAAACATGTATTGACAATCAATTGATATTTCATATGATGATAAATTTCCTGGTATATATTCTGGTGCTTTCCAAACAAGTTTAAATTCAGTATTTGTAACATTTTCTTGTGCTATAGCTGGAGGCCAAGGAACTATAAATAAATAAATATAATTAGATAAATTATTTATAATTTATAACACATATTATTCATATTATCTTACAGTCTTGTTGTGTTGTAGCAAGTTGTGGTTCACTTTGTTTACTAGAACCTTGTGAATTATTAGCAAAGCTATGACAAATATATTCAGTATATGGTGTTAAATTATCAATTGTTGTTACAACATGATGATTTGTTGTACCAATTGGTATTGTAACACTTGTTTCACCATCAGTACCATTATAACCAACACCAAGTATTCTTGTAACATTACAAGATGCAAATACATCAACTTCTTGACAATTATTTTCTTTATTTGTTGTTATAATCCAACTTATTTTAATACTATTTTTAGTTGATAATGGTATAAATAAAGCTTTTGGTGGTATAAAAATATCAGGGAATGTTGAATTTGATTTTTCAATAATTGCTGATTGGCTTTTACCATAAATATGTAATGGTGTTATTGTAACACGATATGAATCACAATAACCAAGATCATTAATTTTTATTTGATTATATTTTAATCTTTCTGTTATTGTTTTACCATATTTTGTTAGTACAACTTCATATTCCAATACACAAGTTGAACTCATTGGTAATGACCAAAATACTTCTAATGATTTTTTATCAGATATTGTCCATGCTGTTTCTGGTATACTTGGTAATAAAAAAGCAGTTGTTGTATTTATTGATGTTTCATCAAATTCACCACTTTTACCATGTACACCAACAGTAAAATTATATTTTGTACATGGTAATAAGTCAGTTGCATTATATGCTGTTGTATTTGAATCAGCACTTGTACAAATTGTTGAATTACAATATGTTACTGTATACTTCGAAACACAATCAGTACTTGGAAGATTCCAACTTATTTTTAACCAATCTGAACTATTATCTGATACTATTAAACTCAATGAAGTATTACCGACTGTAAATAATAATTAAATTAATTAACAAATCAATAGAGTCATGATGATGATAATGGTGATGTTACCTTGTAAACTTGTAGTTTCACTGACAGCTCTTGAATTATGTAATGAACCTCCAATATATGGTGTAACATGAACTCCATAATTTGTACAAGTTTCAAGATTTGTTATTGTATACTCAAGTGTATCATTAAGACATTTACATGAGTTTACAATGATATTACTACGAAACCATTCAACAAGATAATATTGTACTTTATCTGTTGAATTTGGAGCTTTCCATGATACTGTTAATGATGATTCAGTTGCACCAATAACACCCAAGTCAATAACATTTTCCAATGGTTTTCCTAAAACAATAAATTAATTTATAAAAACAAATAAATATTATTATTAATTTAATTTATTACCATTATTAGTTGTTGCTGATCCAACACTGTCTGATTCAAATGGTAATTTTTTATTATTATCAATAATTTTTGAATCATTTGATGGTGATTTATGAATACACGTTGGTATAGTATTAATATCAAATTCTCTTGTGAATACTACTGAATGTGGAAGTGAAGTCATTGGTACAACATTTGGAAATTTTGTTGGAGTTGGTTTTCTTAATATTTCAGTTAAAAATTCATTGTCATCAATTAATGGAACTTGTTCACTATCAGTATCATTTTCATTTGGTATTATAGTTGTTGCATATGTTGTAGGTGTAATTGTTGTTGTTGTTGTATAATTAGTTTCTTCATTGTTTATTAATTCTGGAGTATTACCAGATACCAAAATAATAAAACCAAATAAGTAAATAAATTGCAAACTTTGGTATAATGACATTGTCATTTATTTAAAGCCTGAAATTAAAAAGTTGATATTATTTTTTCAATTATTTAATTCCATAATAATAAAATTTAATAAAAATATTGAGGAATTTTTTTTTTTTTTGAAGAAATATTATTTTATCATACTTTTAAACATTTGTATTTATCAATGATCTTGAACCTTGAGTTGTGATCAGATTATTTTATATATTTTTTTTCGGAGCAAATATTTTAACAATCAAATAATAAATAAAATCTTATTAAACATATTTTTTTTCTATCAACCAAATCAAGTGGTTTTAATAAATTCAATTGATTTTTTATTATTAAAAATATAATACACTTTTTAATCAGCAGAATGTCTACTAGCCTAATGCACAATCTCAATTTAAAAAAAAAAAAAAATCCACTTGAAATAATTATTAATCGAATGACGAAAAAAAAGAGTTATCATTTTCACATTTTTCCAAGAATGATATTTTTTCTAAATATAGAAGTCCAGGAATAATAAAAAATTCACATTATTCATTGAATAAATTTATAAATTATTTTCTTTTTAATTAATTTTATTATCCAAAAAATAAACTTTTAATTCTTTTGGATATTTCAAATAATGAACATTCATGTTTTAAAAAATCACTTAACAATTAAAAAAGATTTCGACAATAAACAATTATCTAAATATTATAGTTTATACAATTTAAATAAGTTATAATGTTATGATTGAAGCTGATGAAGATCTTTTTTTTTGTTTTTCAAATAATTGAATAAATAACTTTTAGACAAGACTTGATAAAACTTTGATCAAAGAGCGTCCAGTTTTTATTTTTCTAGCATAACTTTCCGGTGTGTTCGATGATTTTATTATTTATTTATTTTTACATGGTGTTTGTATCTTTTTTATATATAAACTCAACTGCTCACTCAATTCACTGATAGCCACTGATAAGAAAAAAAAACCGTCCACTCAATTTGAAACACTCTGTGTCTACCACAAGCACTTTATGAATTGAACTGATAACTAATATTAACTGACACAATTGCAATTTTATTATTATCTCATAATAATAAATCAACAATAGTAAAAAACATTTATTAATTTTTTTTTATAAATATTAAACAATAATTTTTTTTTATAAATATTAAACAATAATTTATATTTACAAATATTGAATAACATTTTAATTCTCAATTTTATACACATTGTTTTTTAAACAAACTCCAATAAATATATAAAAAACAAAAGCTGATTAATTTTTAATGAATATTATTAATATTTTTTTATTTATAATTATTAGTTTCATATTACATGTTTATTAGCTTTTTTTTTTACTGAATTTTTTGTTACGTTTCTAGAGTACGAGACGCAAAAAAAAAAAAAAGAAAAAAAAAAAACAACGATGCGATCGTGTGAAATATTGATGGAAAAAAAAGATCTACATCGATCATTATGAACAAACAGACGTGTAAAAAAAAATGTACTTGGAATATTTAAAATTTATATTTAAAAAATAAACAAACTTTATATCATGTGACAAATAAAATTATAAATTTATTCGTGTTGTAATAATAAATAATAATTGTAGTGTTAAATGTTGATAAAATAATTGTAAACAAAGTGTTGATGTCACTGGATCAAGGATATCAATAAATAAATCAATAAATAAATAAACGATTCGCGCCAAATTTAATTATTTTAATAAAATAAAAATAAAGCTTTTTTAACAAAAAGATAGAAAAAAAAATATAAATATAAATATTTAAATAAACAATAATCTCACCTCATTGCAGTTGTATTAATAATTAAAAATAACAAAAATTTATAAAATTATAATTATAAGTTAACATTAATATTTATTGTATGATTGATAAATAAAACAATTTAAAAAAATTGGCTTGGTTGTCAAAGATCAGCCAAGAGTAAACTAAAATGCTGGTGATGCTGGTGAAAGATCCAAGAGTCCCTAAAAGATCAAGATGAGAGAGAATATAATAATCAAGAAAAAGGATGTCTCTGTCTTGTACAACCCCCACAAAGAACCCATGTTATTTTAGAAAGATTCTTATATTCTATCTTTTTCATTTACATTAGTTTTATCTTCGTCGGTTTCAAACAAACATCACAGCATCCACATGGTCCACATGATTTTGAAAGATATGGTTGATGGTTATTGTGAGTAAGAGCAAAACCAAAGCTAACATAAAAAAAAAAATCAAATGATCCTATAGAAACATTACTACACACAAGCATAATATATACTCATCCCATGGAGAGAAAAAAACAGGTCTGATGAAAAGGCCCTTGGGTTCGAATTGCCGGAACTGAACCCTCAAAACCACCTGCTTTTGTGTAAGCTACCTCTCCCCTTCAATCTCTGGGCCTTTTTAGGGTCTTCAATATATATTTTTCTTGAATTAATACAAACTTTTCGACACCCGAGATTATTATTTTTTGATGGATAATTTTTTTTATTTTTTATTTCGATTGCCTTCTCAAATATCTTTACTTGTGGTAAATAAAATATCCATGAGAAAAGTTGGCAAAATTTTTATTTGCAACGACAATATGATTAAATGAAAATTATTATTTTTTTAAAAAAACTTGTATCCTGTTTTTCTATAAGATTATTATTTTGACATCTGGCAAGCATCAGTATTTCTACCAGATTTTCTATTTGGTTTCATTTCACCCAGATGATAAAATAAAGCCCCAAAATGAAAATTAATTACTAATAAAATAATGACGTAAAGTAGCTAGATAGATATAAAACCAAATAAATTTGAGAGAGTTTTGTTTATTTTTTTAATATACATTCTTTATTAATTTGTAAAAATATTATACACTTTTAGTATAAACGTTGTGGTGCTCCCATTGATGACTTGATATGGAGGGAGCGTACGTTTTGCCAGTGTTTTTTTAACAATGAAACAAGGAAGTTGATTGAAAGATGAACGTTTTGTACCAATTCATCTGGGCTCATTTCAACGTGACCAACAGCAACGGAAAGACAAAGAACCTAAAGAAATAACAAATAAAAAAATAAAGAAAATAATTAGATAAGTCTGATGATGTTAATCAAACAAATTAATAATATTTTTTATCGATAAATAAATGTCTCAACACTGATTGAGGTATGATGCTATGTAGAGTTATCATCCACACCCAGTGAAGATTTTTGATCTTCTTCCGTTGACGACCTTTATTTGCAAATTGATACACAAATAATGGTGCTTTTTTAAGAAGATAAATTAATTTAGAAAATTAGATCAATAAAATTACCTTTTTCATTTGGAATTTAATTGTTGTCTTGACCTCGTCAATTTTAGCAGTCATTGATTCTTGATGTGACAAAAGACCAGGAAATTTACCAGCTTTGTTTAAACCTGGACCCAATAAACGTGGAATTTGTTTGATCAAAGATTCACTGGCCAAGAAAGCATCATATTTTTTAGCTGAAAAATATTAATTCGAAATATATAATTAATTTACAAGCTCAGAAAATTAATTTTATAATAAAAATTTGTTAATAGAAATAATGTCTCAAACACTGATTGAGGTATGATGCTATGTAGAGTCATCATCCACACCCAGTGAAGATTTTTGATCTTCTTCCGTTGACGACCTTTATTTGCAAGTTAATACACAAATAATGGTGCTTTTTAGGAAGAAATAATTATCATAAATAAATTAAGCTAGTTGATTAGCAAAGCTTGTTATAATTACCGAGTTTTTTCACCAATTTTTTGTTCTTGTTAAGTTTTTTTAAAGCTTCAGCATCCATAAATGGAACATTGTTTGCTTTAGCTTCATCACAATGCTGTTGATCACCAAGAATACAAATTTGCATTTTTGGTCTAGGGATGTTCTTCAATCTACAAAAAGCATAAGCAAAAAAAAAAAAAAAAACAATTAATAATTTACTCATAAAAAAAAAACACATTTACTCTTTTTTTATTTGTCATGTTTTTTTTTTTTTTCTCGTCTACCTGGATGATAATAAACTTACCAGCATGATCAAGAAGATCTTGTGAATTTGAATAAAAAAATAATATAATTATTGTTTAATTTATGATTAACAATAAAGACGGTAAAAATACCTCCCCAATTAATTTAAGACCCTGGGTGCAGGTCCGCCAAGTTAAACTCAGCTTCCTGACATAATATGAGACAATCTTTATGTGTATTTAAATAAATAAATTCATAATAAAATTTTAACAACAAAAAGAATTCTCAAGTCAGGTAAAGACGTACTTAACTGTTCCAGAAAAACGCTTGTCCTTCTGGGGATCGTAATTTTTCAAGCCAATTTGAAGTTCAATTGTTTCAACAAATTTTCTTTTTTTTTCTTGTGATCCTTGGATTGCTGCATTGACACACTCGTAGAGAGTATCACGTGACACTTTGGATCTGTAATTTTCAATTTAAAACAATTAGACATCTAGCTTAAACTAATTAAATCAGTTTGTTTTTTTTTTATAAGGAGAATGTATCAAGAATGTGTAAAGTACAATGTTATGTAGAACGATCGTCTCTGCCAACAAACTTGACAATTGATCTACCTTCGCCTCGGAGTAAACAATTGATCAAGAAACAATTGCTTACCATATAAAAAAAGGATTGTAGAATATTTAACATGTGCTAGCAAATCATGTTCTAATAAATTAACAATTTTAATACTTTTAATTTAACTTGAACGTTATAATAATTGATAATTGATATTCAAGTTAAATTTGTAATAATTATAAATTTAATATTAACAATAATTAATAAGGATTGATTAATAATTAATGGATACTTACGCCATGATGATTCAAGTATTGATGATGACGGATCAACCGCTCCAACACGAGAAGCCAAAAAAGAATGTATAAGACTCAACCTGATCTGATTCCTAATTTCTAAATTCATAGACTTATAAATCTCATAAGATGTGTCGACAACAGCAAAAAACAAAAAATAATTTGTGTGTTGGTAAGATGAAAGCTTTTTTTATCAACTTACAATGGCGTTTTATTTTCCTGTCTAACAAGAAGAATCAAGAAGACCTCTCTAGTCTCTCTCTAGTCTTCATGCTTTTGTGTCAACTAAAAAAAAAAAAATATAATCATCACACGTGCTTATCAACACACTAACCTTTCATAATATAATTGTTGTTAATATAAATAAATAAATAAACTAATTTTCATAATTATTTAAAAAAAATGAGTACCGAAAAAAATCCACTTGGGAATTTTAAAAGTAAGTAATATACAAAAAAGTTGATATTATAATTACATTATTGTGATAAGTCATTTTATATTATTTATTTTCCAACAGCTCTGTACTTGAAGTTTGATGATAAATGTGAAGAAAAACATCAGTTATTTTTTAAAGAACATTCTGTAAGAAATCAAGAAGCTCAATATCCAAGAGGAAAAACTCTTTTCTTGTTAAATGTACCACATTATGCAACTGTTGATGGGATTAAAAACAATTTTATAAAACAATGTGGACCTGTTAAATCATTAAAATTTAATCCATCAACAAGTGGTGGATCAAAATCAGCATATATTGTATTTTCCAGTGAGACTGGACTTGAAAAGGCCTTGAGTTTACCACAAGATGAAACTTTTATCTTAAATGATGATGAAGATGATACAGTCAATGTTGGATTGAAAAGCAAGTATTATCTTGTTAATTAATAAAAATATATTTTATTATTAATTTATTATTATTTTACAGAGTGGATCAATGATTATAATAATCAAATGAAAACTGATGAAGAATCTTTGAAATTATCAATTGAAAAATATATGATAAATTATGATCAAAAAACTAACATGTCTGTTGATAACTCAGATAATGATGACGATGGCTGGACAACTGTATCCAGTAAAAAAAAACGTGGCCAATTTGCAACACAAAGAAAAAAATCAACAATTGAAAAAATCATAAAAACAGAGGATAGAAAAGATAAAAAGAAAAAATTAGTTAATTTCTATGTTCACCAAATGAGAGAAACGAAAAAAGAAGGTAATTTTTTTATAACTTATATAATTAATTCGATTACTAATAATTATTCTTTTATTAATATTGTTTTTTTCTATTTATTTTCAATAGAACTTACTGAAATGAGGAAAAAGTATGAACTTGATAAACTCAAAATTGAAAAATTGAAAGCTAAAAGAACGTTTAAACCATTTATATAAATATTGTTGTTGATAACAGTTAAAGACAAAACATATAAACAACTTTTTTATTTTTAATAAATTAGTAAGATGATCATCACTTGGTATTTAACATTTTTGTAAATATAAATATTTTAATTTGCTAATTAATTTAATGAAAAGAAAATAAACAAATGGATCATCAATAATAAAATAAATTTGTCTCACAAGAAAATTAGAGACTAAAGAGCACCAGGACCACCAGTACTTCCTGGTCCTACTCTCTCTAGTCTTTTTGGCCATTTTATCCATTCTAATTTCTAATCTATATTTTATTTCATCTAATTTTAAATTAATAAAAATTAATGATACCAGATAGCAACACTGGATAATTCTAAAAGAGACTTTGTATAACAATTTACTTACTTCATGTTTTAAAAGTGCTTCAATCTTCATGCTCGTGTGGTAATTGAGAGTATTTTTATTTTTTTATCATAATTTCATCATCTTTCATTCCAATAATCTCCAAACACACTGATCCAGGTATTGAATCAAGTGTTGTGTATATATTTTATAAAGTTTATATCTAATGAATAGAAAAATAACAAAAGTTAGAATAATTTTTTTATCAACAAAGCTTTTGATAAAATATATTTATAAATAATTGTGTGTTGTGTTGAAATTAATAATTTAATAACAATTATGATTAAGATTGATCATAATACAAATGATGATGACAGTGTCAATAAATTATTTAAATTGTCAACGATAACGAATATAATTGAGGCAAAAACAAGGAGCCAGGATAAAGATACTAACATGACGACAACTGGAACAAGACCATTTTTTATACCTGCATTTAGTCATTTTAAATATGAACCTTTTGTTGCTGGAATATCTGGAGGTGTTCTTTCAACACTTATGCTGCATCCTCTGGATCTCATGAAAATTAGATTTGCAGGTCAGTTTATACATCATAATTTTTCTAAATAAAAAAAAAAAATAAATCAAACTCAATCATCCATTTTTAATTTTATAATCTACATTTGTTTAATAGATAACAAAAAAATCAAAACAAAGTTATTGTCAACAAAGTTATATCAGATTTTAAAAAAAATTATTTTACTATCAATTTAAATGCTGACATTTTGATAATTCAATTATTTAATTAAATGAAGGATCAATTTGTTGCTATATTTTTTATTTATTTTTAAAATATCAATATTGTTGGTTTATTATTTCAATGTTGACACGTGGTTTGTTACTTCACTGCTATTACTAATGACGTCAGTATTTAAATACAATTGTTAAATAAAAAGTATAAAAATAAATACTTGGAATAACACCAAGTTTAAATAAATTGTGTACAATATTCACATTTGCTATTAACAATTTAATTACTAACATGAAAATGTAAAAAATATCATAATTTATCAGCTCTTTATTTCTTTTAAAAAATTCTTTTGGCTATTGCTTTAAGATTAATAATAGAGGTCATTTATTTGTCTTCCTGTTTTACTAATTTGTATATTTCATTATTATGTTGAAATAAAATTTAATGGAAAGTTTTATTCAACACACAAAGAGTAAAATCAAATTGAGTCATTTTGTTATTTTTTCAATATTATTATTATTTGAATTATTAAAATTGATAATTAAAAAGAAAAAAATTAACTTATAAGTAATCGATGAACCTTGTTGCATCATTTATTGATAAATCATTTCAAAAATTGATTAGCCACAAGAGTATCTTCCAGCTGTTAGTTCAAATAATATTTAAAATTAAAAATATAAGTTTTTTATTCAATTAATAATTATAAAAAAAATTTAATTGAGGCACTTATACAACATTTGAAAAATCCTTAAGCAATCAAAGTCTATGATTGCGTCAGAAAAATATTCTCTTATAAAAGACGTCGAGTATTTTTTCCTATAGATGAAAATAAATAAAATAATTAAAATGTACAATAAATTAATTTGTTGTACATTTATTCAATAATTTTTTATATTGCAGTTAATGATGGACTAACAAAAACAGCACCACAGTATTCAAGTTTAACAAATGCTGTTAGAGACATAGTTAGAACAGAAGGAATTAGAGGACTTTATCGTGGTGTTGTAACAAATGTCTTAGGTTCTGGTAGCTCATGGGGTTTTTATTTTTTCTTGTAAGTATTAAAAATTATAAGAGAAATAATTATTTTTTCATTTGTTAATGATATTAATTTTTGTTATAGCTATGAAAGTATGAAAGCATGGATACAAGATGGTGATCCTAGCAAATCATTATCACCATCACTACATTTATTTGCTGCTGCTGATGCTGGTTTACTATCATTATTACTAACGAATCCATTGTGGGTTGTTAAGACTCGTTTATGTTTACAGTATGCAAATGATGTTAATATATCAGAATCCAAAAAATATGCTGGAATGACTGATGCGTTTCGTAAAATTTGGAGAACTGAGGGTATCAGAGGATTATATAAAGTAGGTTTTTTTTTATTTTTCATATTTATTTAAAAATACTATTAACAATACATTTGACAGTTAATTTTTTTGTAACATTTATTTATTGTTTTAGGGCATTGTACCAGGTATGTTTGGTGTTTCACATGGTGCAATTCAGTTTATGATATATGAAGACATGAAAAAAAGATATAATGTTTACAAAAATAAGCCATTTAATACAAAACCTGTAAGTTGATTATTTATTTTAATTATTTATAATTAAATTATAATTGTTATTTGATTATATTTTTAAGGAATTTGTGGAGAATATTGGTTTGGCAGCATCATCAAAATTCATAGCTGCTGCAACGACATATCCATATCAAGTTGTTAGAGCACGTTTGCAAGATCATCATCATGATTATCGTGGATCTTGGCATTGTATACAATCAACATTTAGGTCAGAAGGAATTAAGGGTTTTTACAAAGGCTTAACGCCTTATCTTCTTCATGTTACTCCAAATATTTGTTTCATTCTAATCGTTTATGAAAATTTTACTTGATTTATTGATTAATTATTTATAACGTAGCTCAGTTTTTTATTTTTATTTATTTTTATTTAGTTAACTTTACACATATATAAACGAAATTTATTTTGATACAAAAAATTAAGATTCATCTGGTAGAAAAATTTTAATAGTTTGATATGTTTTTTTTTTTAATTCGGTTTAATCTATTATCAAATTTTCATAATATTTTTAGATGGTGTATTTTATACACACACACTTACACTTTTGCTCCCCTTTTTTTTAAAAATATTTTTTGATGAATGAATGTTTTCTATTACTACGAGGTTTTTTTTTGGCTTTGATTGAGATTTATTTGATTATTTCGAGGTTTGTAATAACAGTGATTTTATGAAAAAATAATTATTGAAAACAAGCTACTACATAAGTGACGAGTGAATGAACCTTTCATTAGTTTATTAGTTATTTATTTGTCGAAAAAAACGAAGCAAAAACTGATATTGCTCTTGATGAGATATTTGTGTAGTTATTTGATGACTGAACTTTTCAATTACAAAGAAAAAAAAGAAATCAAATACTTTGACTTTTAATGAATTTCATTAAAAAAAAAAAAGAAGAAGTAAGCATATGAAGATGATAAAAATATGATCTCATATTTAATGCAATTTGTAAATAATAGAAAAAATAATTTATATTAGATTATTAATTGTGTTTAGCTATAAATAGTTGGTCAAAAAAAAAAAAAGAAAAAAATATCCAATTTCGTGCAGAAATAAATAAAACAAAAAATATACAATATAAAAAACATTTTATGTGATAAAATGGATAATAAAATTAGTGAATTTATCACTGATTAATTTATAAAATTTCAAAATGAATGAATGAATGAATAAATTTGTGATGACAATTATAAACCACCAGCAGTACGATTTTTGGCTGATAATAATTAATAAACAGTCAATTAAATCGTTAATGATCATCAAGAATCGTACGCGGGTTTAATTTAAATAATTTTCAAGTTTTTAAATATACAAAAAATTTAAGTAAAAATAAGTATTGCTGGTGGTTATTTACAGGGGTGAAGGTTGGCGTGGATTTTACAAGGGTTTGAGTGTCAACTTGGTGAAAGTAATACCAACAACTGTAATATGTTTTGTCACCTACGAGAACGTTTCGCATTATCTTAAGAACATGGACAACGACACAAATGATCAATGATTTACATCCATCAATTACAATGATTGTTAAACACGTGGAAAATGATTGAGGTAATAATTTACACACATTTTTCCAGGCATATTTGCTTTTCATAAAATTAACGTATTTTTTTTTTTTTAATTTTTTCATCAACAAGATTGTCATTATGGTGGTTGAAAATAATAATAGCAATAATAATGTGTTTTTATTATTAATTAGTAAGCATTTTTTCAATTTATTTGTCCTATTTTTCGTTAAGAAAAAAATTTGTAAATTAAATAACTTTTACGTAATTCGATATGTTTTATAAAATTATTGTAAAGAAAAACATTATTATTATTATTGGTATTATTATGATTGACAATGTAAGATGAAAATAATTATTTTTTTAAATATGCTTTTGTTCTTTAATTATATTCAGTAAATAATTCGATATCGGTAATTTTTTTTCAGGATAAATAAATTCATTTATTTGAAGATGTTTAGTTTTGCAGTCTGATATTTTTACTTATTGTGAAATATATTTAACGAGATTTAATCAGCAAAATATAATCAATGCATTTCATAAAAATTTTCAATCATCATGGGTATTTGCAAGACTGAATTTTCTTTGTTTAAAAAAAAGGAAACACAAATTAGCTTCGTTCAAATTTTAGGGTTTTAATTATTTTTTGTTTCTTCGTTCAATTAATTAATTATTGATTCATTGATTTTTTTGTATTACTTATTTTGTTTTTAATTACAACAGGTGATTTTTTTTGTTTTGTATCAAACAAGATTGATTAATTACGCTGGCGTGATTGTGTCTATTTTGACTATCAATATTTGTTAATTATTCAACAATAATCTACATTATTGGCAATGAAAAATAATCAAAATTAATTGTTATTTTCGTTATGGAGAAAAAGATAAATGTACATTTTTTTAAGTTTAATAAATTTGGGTGAAATGTATTAACGATGTTATCATTAATTTATTCATTTTATTAGAGATACTATTCCTTTAAGTTTAAAAACTATATGTCTTATATAATTGGATAATTGGATTTTTAATTGTTTAGTTTTTTCAAAATACTTGTTTTGCCTCCATTGATCATGTAAAAATGTTTCGTTTGAAGAACATGGCATTTGATAAATAAAAAACAACGTATTACATCAATATTAATGAATTTATTTTTAAAAAAAACTATGGATTCAGGGTTTATTAATATTTATAAAAATTAAAATAACTTATGTTCAGCTGGATATATTAATCAAGACCCTCTTTCTTCTCTTTGATAGCATCCTGTAAAATATAAAAGTAATAAAGATGTTATATTTAAAATGTTACTGATAAAGATACAAAACATATATTAACAAATTTCACCTTGAATCTTTCTTCAAATAATGACAGTTCAGCAATTAAATCAGTGATAGCATGCATAAATGCTTCATGAGGTGTATAATCAGATGTTGTTTGTATTCTGATGACAAATTTTGGATCCAATGGATGTGGTACTTTGTATCCAGCAAATAATACATGTGGATCTTTCAACAGCTGACTGAACATAACAAATAAATTGACTTCAATGCATTTTTCAATTATTAAAATAACACAAGTATTTATTGATATTTTTATTACTTACTTTCTGATCATATTGCCAAGAGTATGATCCTCTTTGTTGATTGTAAATATTGCAGCATTTGGTACTTTTGTATCTTGTTCTTTGATAATTCTAATGGATAATAAGATAGTAGTTATCATTAAATAACAAAGGTTTATAAACTATTTGTATTATGAAAAATAAAACTTACTTTTTTTCACCATCATAAAGAAGGAATGATTCGAATGTTGGAGGGGCATTCATACTTGATTAATTATATATTAATAATTATTATTAAATATTTAAACAAATTAACTGGATTATTGTCAACAACGTTGTGACATGCTTTGCAATGCTTTGTATAGCTTTTTTTTTTTAACAAAACTGTTAAACAGCTGATGATAGTGTCTCCGATTATCATGAGATAGCGCTAAAAAAAGGCGCGCTTACTCCATAAGACTTTTAAAAACGCCTAAACAAATTTACCCGTAACTATAGATAATGCCTCGAGCCGATGAGGTGAATTTTTTATAACTCAACTTAATGATGGATATTTCCGTGTATAATTGTTTACAAAATAATAGGCGTAATATTTTTATCAGTGTTGTAACTATCATCATAAATTAAAAATGTTTGAATAATGATAACAAATATTTAGTTTCTGCAAAATTTGTATCACGAAAATTAATTTAAAAATTTATATTAATCAAAACTACTTCAGGCTCTGAATTGTCAAGTTAAAAACAAGTAAATAATGGCAAGAATTTTAATGAATTTAATTGTATTATACTTGGTTGCTTTAATTTATGGTAAATATTATTATTCGATTGATTATTATATTATTAAATTTGTTGGTGGTTCAAATGCTTTTATCATTGAATATCCTTTTCAAGTGTCTGTACGTATTTATGATGATCATCATCTTTGTGGAGGTATTATAATCAGTCCATTGCATATATTAACATCAGCAAGTTGTGTAACATCTGATATTAATGTTATTTATAGTAATCTCAAAGTTTTATCTAGCACAAATGATAGAAATAATAGAGATAATTATGGTATAATTCATGATGTTGCTCTCGTTATTATGCATCATGAATATTCACCACGTAAATTTTGGGCCAACGATATATCCCTATTAAAAGTATGATGAATTAATTTATAATAAAAACCCATACCAAATACTGTTATTGTTTAAATTTTAAAATTGATTTTTCAGTTGACGGAAACTTTAAATTTTTCACAAAATCGTCAGCCAATTGATTTGCTTTTATATGGCAATTTGAAATTGTATAAATTTAAAATAACTGGTTGGGAAGGATTAACAGCTGATCATAGACGTTTATCAAAAATTGCTGTTGAAATTTTAGGCCTGTCCGAATGTGAAAATTATTTTAAATCACATGGCATTCAGACTGGACAATCATGTATTAAAACAAAGAAGCCAACACATCACATTGTTGCGGTAATTATTCATATACATATTCCAATTATTCATTATTTAATTCATTTAATTTTATATTTTGTTATTATCAAAGGGAGATGGAGGTAATCCTATTGTTACGGCTAGAGATAAACGTTTAGTTGGAATTGTTTCATTGATTCCTTTAGAATCCAACCACCCATCGATAATAACACAGATATCAAGTTTTTATGACACCTGGATGCTTCAAATGATAAAAAAATGTTAAAAAAATTTTATCATATAAATCTTTAACATTTAAAATTTTTCAAGGATTATTTAACAATAATTAAATTTATTTTTTAAACTTTGAGCATTATTAAGCATATAATCATGTTTATATAATATTTTTTCATCTTTTTTTTTCGGTATACATGTATATTAATTTATAAGAGTAAATACAATTTGTAAGTTTGACAATACACCAGAGCTATTTTTTATGTTTGCTATTTGATAAAATTAATCACTAACTGTATTGTAACAATGAAAAATAAATTATAATTTAATAAAAACATAATAAGCTGACTTGTAAAATATTATCTTCAATTTTTTTTGTTCTTTCCATTTTAAAATTGCTGTTACACTTTTCATATATAATATGTTTAAACAATGATTAAATTTTATCATATTTAAATATCGAATGCGGAACTTGATAAAAAATAAAATTTACTGAAATTAATTTCAAATTAAATTCAGATTCTTAATCGACAAGTTAGAAAAAAAAATGCCAAGAGTTTTAATAAATTCAATTGTATTATACTGTTGTTACAATAAGATCTAAAAAATTAATGGGATTTATTTCATTGGTTTCAACAGAGCCAGATTGTCCTTCAATAATAACACAAATAGAAAAATATTATCATAATTGGTTACTAGATGTTATTGCCAGATATTAAAATTTATTGTTACTACTGAATTTATACATTATAAATACAAATTTATTATATTTCAATTTCTTTTTTCTTTATAATATGTTTTATGTAAATTATAAATTTTATATTGAAAAATAATTTTGTTTGATTAATTATCCTTTATGTTTTCTGTAAATTAAATTCATATTTTAATTAATCTACTTTGCTGCTCCTTTATTTTTTAATTTCAGCTATTTCGTTTTTATCATAAAAAAATATCTGTAATATTCTAAAAGCATTTTTTTATTATTTTAAACTAATATATATATATCTACTTTGCAGTCAACAACAAGTACTATTTTATGTATATAAAAAAAAAAAAATACGAACAAATTACACATGATAATAAAAATATATACCTAAAATAATAAATAGCTTAAAAAATTCTATATTATTTTTTTTTCAAATCTATAAAATATTAAATTCAGTAGAAAATATACTCATATCTGCGTGATCTTAATAGCTCATAAAATTCCCTTCGCACTTAGACATAATGAGTATTTTTATAGATCGATTGTATTCAAGGAAAAATAAATTTGTCATTTATTCAAGTGAAGTTTATATAGCAATGGAAAATAAAATATAAAAAGTTCTTGTGAAGCGACGATATATTTATTATTGTGATAATTAAAAATGTTATTTTTCTTGTGATTAATTTAAAAAAATACAACACCAAATTGATTATAATTTAAGTTAAAAATGTGGAAACCAAAATCACTTTTAACAGCTCTATTACCAATATATATAATAAATTTAATGCTGGGTTGTAATTTCATTCGTTTTCCAATTGATAAAATTAAATTTAAATTGAGTATTTGTTATTCAATTATTTATTTAACTAGTTATTGTATTTGTGGTTTTTATACATTAAAATATTCATTTTCATCCGCATGGTTTAGACCAACAGAACAGCTTATTTTTTACGTTTTATATGCACATTTTTTTATGATGGTTTTAAATATGGTTCTAATATATCCATATAGTAATGTAAGTATATATATTTAAATTATTATTATTTAAAATATTCAGTTTAATGACTTTTAATAATTTTAGAGTCATAGCAAGTTTTTAAAAATGGCAATGGACATAGATACAAGTATGAAAGAAATGAAAGGTGAAATTAATTATCAAAAATTATTCCTCGAAATTATGTACACTGTTGGAGGATGGTTAATAACAGTAATTTTATTAAA
Organism: Aphidius colemani; assembly: GCA_030523065.1. Lineage (NCBI taxonomy): Eukaryota > Metazoa > Arthropoda > Insecta > Hymenoptera > Braconidae > Aphidius > Aphidius colemani. Next base: position 22,614 of record JAPYYR010001297.1, read on the forward strand.
TTCCATGGGTATCATTTGGCTGAGTGATGATGAAGATGTGATGACTAGTTTTTTAGTTATTACTGCCATTCAATTTCCAGTTCATGTTAATAGTTTTCGTGATTTCACTTATAGAACTTATGTCAGGTAAATATATATATACTTTTATCATGAATAAGTCATTCATTTATATATTTAATATTTTTTTACAGAATAATTGGTATAAATCTTGAAATGATAAATGAAATATTAGAAAATATTGTCAAGAAAAAAATTGAACTTAATCATCATAAAATTAAAAATATTAATAATAAATTTACTGGATTAAATAAAATTGATATTAATAAATCATTTAATAAACGTGACACTTTATCAACGGTTCAGGTTTTAAAGTAAAAATTATTCATATTAAAATTATAAATTTATAAATTAACAAGATAGTTGTCTAGTTATGAGGACTTTTTTTTACAGACAAATTCATTTGCAATTTGGTGTAATTGGTTATCATGCAACGAGAAATCATGGAATTCAATTAACAGTGTCTGTAATGACATTATTTTTTCTAATGATTGAATTTTCATATGACATATATTTTCTATGGCTTTCTACATCAATTCCATCAGAAATAAAACTTCAAAAAGCTTGTATACTTTTTGTTTGGATTTTAACACAAACTTATGGATTTATTTACATGAATCATGTGTGTGATGCAACAGTAACACAGGTAATTTTTATTATACTTAAAATTTAAAATATTTAATGCAAATATTTATTATTTCAGTACAATCGAACAAGTGAAATTATTCATAGAATCGAAATAAACAATAATAATGAAGAATTTCGAAATGAAATACGTCAATTTTCAATTCAAGTAACTCAAAATCAATTGTCTTTTAAACCATGTCAATTATTTACACTTGGCTATGGCTTCGCACGAAGTGTAAGTTATAAATTATCATTAATTTTTTTAAACAGTATAATATTATAAATAAAATATTTAATTTTCAGTTTATCACGGCAGTAACGACAAATCTTATAATCCTCATTCAAATGAGTGACATATCACAGTAGCTGATTTTTTTTAAATTTTTATCATCGAAATTAAATTACCTAAATGGAATACATATTTCTTCGTGTTCACAAAACAATGAGCGTAACATTTTTATCAGTGTTGTAACTATCATCATAAATTAAAAATGTTTGAATAATGATAACGAATATTTAGTTTCCTCAAAATTTGTATCAAGAAAATTAATTTAATAATTTATATTCATCAAAACTATTTCAGGCTCTCAATTGTCAAGTTAAAAACGAGTTAATAATGGCAAGAATTTTAATGAATTTAATTGTATTATACTTGGTTGCTTTAATTTATGGTAAATATTATTATTCGATTGATTATTATATTATTAAATTTTATCCTTTTCAAGTGTCTGTACGTTATCATGATGACCATCATCTTTGTAGTGGTACTATAATCAGTCCATTGCATATATTAACATCAGCAAGTTGTGTAACATCTGATATTAATGTTATTTATAGTAATCTCAAAATTTTATCTGGAACTGGTGACGTTAATAATAGAAATTTATTTGGTTTACTCAGTGGTGTTGCTCTTGTTATTATTCATCATGCATATTCACCACGTAATTTTTGGGCCAACGATATATCCATATTAAAAGTATGATAATAAATTGAATAAATTTTTATGTTAAATAATAGTATATATATATATATATATATTTTTTGATTAAATTTTTAAGTTGACAACAAGTCTAGTTACAACATTGACACGTAAACCAATAAATTCTCCTGAACTATTAGTCAAACAAGCATTTCGTGTTCAAATGATTGGTTTCAAATCATCTAATGGACTTATTTCAAGAATTTCGGCTTCATCGCTTTCGCATTTTGAATGTAAAAATAGTTTTGGAGAATATAGTCTTATTATCCTCGGACAATCGTGCATAAAAACGAGAGAGGCATCAGATCAAATTACCGAAGTCATTATCAATATAATAATTTATGATTTTTTTCTATTTAAATTGTTGATTGATTATTTGAATTTTTTTTTAATTCAAGGGTGATGGAGGTAATCCTATTCTTTCAACTGCATCTAAATCCTTTATTGGAATTGTATCTCTTATTGCAACACAACCAAATAATCCAACAGTAATTACAGATTTATTCGGTTACTATGACAAATGGATGCAGCTTACAACTGAAAATTATTAAAAATATATGTAAATTTATTTATATGATAATCATTATATATTAATAGACATTTTTTTTTGTCTCAAATAAACTGGAAGAAGCTGCTTATCAAAATTTTATTTTTTATGTTTGTTTTGTGATATGATTAGATGAAAAAATCAAAAAATAAAAAATATTCGTATATTATTCGCTTTATAATACTCCCATTAAATAGACTCAGTAAATAAATGGTTTTTTTTTATTTTTTTAAAATCATTGTGATATTTTTACATTACATAATTTTCAAACACTATGATTAATTTATTTTTCTGTTAAATGATGATAATAATTCAGTTATTTAAAATTATATTCACTATGCATTATTATTTTTACTAATTAACTTCAATTATTTTTAACAATCTATTTTTGAATTGAAAAAATCTATTTACACTTTGATTAAAAAAAAAATAGATAATTTAATATAATTTATAACTACACATTGAACTGAATCAAACTTCAAACAATGATAGGTAAATAAAAAGAATGGCTTTTGTTTGAAAACTCATCATAGAAAAAAAATACAGTTAAAATAAAAAATATAAAGCTGATAAAATCACAGTTGTCGTCAAGCTGTTATACAAACATGTTGTATTCATTTATTAATTTTTTATTATTTTTATTCTTAAATATCACTGGTAAGTTATTAATTTAATCTTTTATTTGTAGAAACAAGAGTTTAATTTTATTAATATAATTTTTTTAAATTAATCAAGTTGGAGATGGAAGAAAAATTAATAAACTCGTTGGTGGTATTGACATTGATATTGACAATTATGCATTTTATGTAAGCTTACGTTTTCGTTATGATAATGTTTGTGGTGGAAGTATGATAGATGTACATCACATACTTACAACTGCCTCCTGTATCACAATTGGAAAAAATATATTTCTCAGCAACATTGAAATTTTATTTGGAAGTAATGATGTCATTGGTTTTGATGATACAGCAAATTTTCATAATGTATCACATGTTATTATTCATCCAGAATTCAAACCAGATGAGTTTTGGAAAAATGATATTTCTATTTTACGAGTAATATATTAATATAAAAATATAAAAATAAATTATTGTATTTATCTTTAATTTTTAATATTTTTTCAGCTATCAAAGGAATTACAGTTTAATAGACCAATTGTATTGCCATCAATTGAATTTCTCTATGAACGATTTCATCTTCAAACTATTGGATGGGGAAAACCCCAATTACCATTTTACATTGAACGTTTACAAAAATTAAATGTATATTCAATTTTACGATCAGAATGTTCAAGAGATTCTGGTTACATTCTTTCACCAGGTCAATCTTGTGTTTTACCGAGCACTCTAGCAGCTTCTTTTATCAAGGTATTTATTTTTATTTGTTGTGATAATTATTGATGAACAAACCGACACATTTTCTTCTTTTTCTTTTATGTAGGGAGATGGAGGTAATCCAATTGTAACAGTTAAAGAAAATCATATTATTGGAATGATTTCTGCAATTTCAATTAATCATCCAGATTTAGCAATTTACACGAAAGTTATTGTTTATGTTAACTGGATTATTGACATGATTGAAAAATATTAACGTAATGATCGTATTTATTATTCTCTTTTTTAATATCATGCATTGTTATTGGAATTATAATATTGTTGGTGAATTTGTAGAATAAATATATCCTATACTTGAAAATAAAATTATTCTTGGTTTTTATTTTCTCAAAGATGTCATTATTTTTTTGTTATCCTAAAAAATCATAATATATCAATATATAAGCATAACCCTGGCGAAGCCAGGTACGGCTAACTAGTTTTAAATATAAAACTTTACTTTGCGCCATATTTTAATATTTTTTTTCTATCGACATTCGATACATGGAAAAATTGTTGTATCAATTGAAAACAGAATTAAGATGTCGCCGTAAATTGTCAGCCATTATTTATAACCTTAAAGTCTTTAGAAATAATTATCTGAAAGTTTTTTTGAGTCGGAGAGATATAACATTATTAACAATGTCTGGAGTTACTAGAAATTTGCTATTTGGTATGTTCATGTTAATAAATTATTATCTCTAAAAAATCTATACATTGTTACGTGTATATTTTTTTCTTGTTTCAATTAGATTTTGATTGTCAAATTTCAACGTTATGTAACTGTTTTTATTAATTTTTAGGAGCTGGTTTCAAGAAATGGGCTTATAATCTTTCAGGTTTTAATCAATACGGTTAGTAATATTGATATCTATTTATAAATAATTGATTATTACAATTATTTTCAAATGTTTAAAAAAATTGTATTAACAGGTCTCAGATATGATGATTGTTTGTATGAAAGTCCAGAAGTCAAAGAAGCACTTCGTCGTCTTCCCCAACATCTTGTTGATGAACGTAATTTCCGTATCATTCGTGCAATGCAATTGAATTGCAACAAAATTGTATTGCCCAAAGAACAATGGACAAAATTTGAAGAGGTATACATCAATACTAAATAACTAAAACAACAACTTTATTAATATTTTATATTTTTATCAGGATGTTCAATATCTCAGACCCTACATTGAGGAAGTTAAACGAGAAATTAAAGAAAAAGAAGAATGGAACACACAATAAATTCTTTAACTCGTAATTAAAAATAGCAAAATAATAAATGAAAAAATAAAAAACAAACAACAACAACAACAGCAATCATATAAAACATGTAAATTATTATTTCTTGTAAATTATGAAAAGATAATAATAATTAATTAACAAATACATGTCAAATTTTATTGATTAAACATATAGATAACTCAAAAGTATCAAGTAGTTAAATTGATTTTCAAGGTAATTGATTAGTTAATAATAATAACTACGATTTGGTTCGAATTAGCTGTGATTTTCGTCATCAACAAGATGATTTTAAACACGTGGATAATTTTTATACAAGTACACACTTGTACAATGCAAGTGAACAATAAAATAGAAAAATAAAATATATATGTCCTCTGAGACATTGAGAGAGGGTCTACGATCAATATCACTACCTCCCACAAGTTCTCACTAAATGCACCCACATCATATTTGTATGTTAAAACTATTCTCAGTTTCATCCCTCCATTGGTGCAATTTCTGTCTAGCATATATATTATCTAAAACAAATTTTATTTTATCATAAAACCTGCAAATTGATTTTATTTTTTTAATTACTTTACACTCAATTATATATATTTTTTTTATTTTGTTTTACATATAAACTGAATGATACTTTATCGAAGATACCGAGGAAATAACAATTCTCATAGCAAATATGAATATAAAGGTAACAGTTGGCTCTATTATTAATATATTTCGTCTATTTTATTTGTTAATGTTTAATTAACCAAGTTGTTATATATCTTGATATGCAAAGAAATTAATGTCAATTGATTTTATTGATTGTGTTATTAGGATTTTAATCAAAAGAAAAAACAATGGGCTTAATTTACAGATGCAGCAGACGAGAATGTTCAGCCTTTCAACAAGAACGATGCAGAGGCTAAAAAATTTTCGTGTTAAAATCAAGTCACATCTTCATCAAATCCATTTAGCATGATAACTTGAATATATATTTTTTTTTCAATCAATATAAATTAAATTTTAAAAGAATATATATTTTTAATCTGAATTATATTAAAAGATTTGAAGTAATTAATTAAAAAATCAGTGAGTCATGAATATAAATTCTGGTGCTATGAATAATACCAACTACCTCCCTTACATGTACAAAATAAAATCATTGAATATAGATTGGATTTTACCATCATCAAGATATAAGATTGATAAAATTTTTAATTGATTTAAAAATAATTAAGTGACTGTATATTTTAAAGGAAAAAAAGATTAATTATCATCATCTAATTCTTCAAAGTGTAAAATTGTATATAACTGTAACTATATCAAAGTGAATTATCAAATTTGAAACTTAAATTAGATAAAAAAAGTAGTTTGAGAGAGATCAGAAGAGACTTAGACTTAAAAGATAGAATTAATCAAAAATAAAAATGTCTTTGGCATATGATGAAAGTTTATTATGGCTGGTAGTACTAGGATTTATGGTTGCATTTGTGCTTGCATTTGGAATTGGTGCAAATGATGTTGCCAATAGTTTTGGAACAAGCGTTGGTGCTGGAGTATTGACTGTATTTCAGGCTTGTATATTAGCAACAATATTTGAAATTGCTGGTGCTGTTTTAATTGGTTACAAGGCAAGTTTTTGTTTAAATTTTAATTTTAATTATTTTGAATATTCACTTGAACTTCTTGATGATGTATCATATGACACACTTGAGAATACAAATCTTTTCAAGAAATGAAAATTCAATAGAGCTAGAAATAAAATAAAATTAGATATCTAGGCATTTCTCAAGTCAATAGAAATAATAATAAGAATAATAGAAAAAGAAAAACCAATTTAAAGCTGCACATTGTATTGATTAAATTTTTAAATTTCCAATTACATTATTATTTGAGAATGAAAATAGAAAAAACTCAATAACATTTATATTATTTTGATGAAAAAAAAAAATATAATTATTAATTTATATTCATTTAGGTATCAGATACAATGCGAAAAGGAATTCTTGATGTTAGTTTATACATTGGACATGAAAAAGAGCTTATGGTTGGATCACTTTGTAGTCTAGCTGGTTCAGGTATATGGTTACTTCTTGCAACAGCATTAAAAATGCCAATATCTGGTACTCATTCAATTGTTGGTGCAACTGTTGGTTTTTCACTTGTTTGTCGTGGAACAGCTGGGGTAAAAATAAATTGATAATTTAATCATCAAAACAAATTAATTTATGATTTATTTAAAAATAATTTACAGGTAAAATGGATAGCATTAGCAAATATTGCAGGATCATGGTTCGCAAGTCCACTTTTAAGTGGACTTGTATCAGTATTAATATACTGGCTAATTAAAAAAATAGTACTAAAATCAAATAAACCAATTGAACAAGGTTTACGAGTCCTTCCAGTTGTCTATGGTCTTACGGTATCAGTCAATATATTATCTGTCGTTCTTGATGGACCAAAACGTAATTATAATATTAAAATAATTATATAAATTTAATTTAATATCCTATTTTATTTTTCAGTTTTGATGCTTGAAAATATACCTTGGTGGAGTAGTTTAATATTAGCAACAATAATTGGTATAATATCATCAATAATTGTTTATATATTTGTTGTACCAAAACAACGTAAAACAATATTAAATATTAAAAATAATAACATGAATGATAATTCAACGAATTTATGTGTTTGTGATAATAAAAATGAAACAACTGTATTATCTGTTATTGGTGAAAATTCTGTGCCTTTAACAGTATCACCAAATAAAAAAAATAATAACAATAGTGATGATGATAATAATATAAAGCCAACATTGAGAGGTAACACAAGTGCAAGTCCATTATTAATGATACAAAATGATAATGACCATGATATTATGAATGATGATAGTAATGATGATATTAATTTATCAATTGAAAAATTATTTTCATTTCTTCAAGTATTAACTGCTGCATTTGGTAGTTTTGCACATGGTGGTAATGATGTTAGTAATGCAATTGGACCATTGATTGGTTTATGGGCTGTTTATGCTGAAGGTTCAGCAAAACAAGAAGCTGAAACACCATTATTGATATTACTTTATGGTGGTTTTGGTATTGCTGCTGGTTTATGGATTTGGGGTAGAAGAGTTATACAAACACTTGGAAAAGATCTTGCAACAATAACACCAATAACTGGCTTTACAATTGAAGTAAATTTGTTATTAATATTTAATTTATTTTAATATGTAATAATATTATTTCAATTTATTTTTAAAAACATAAGGTTGGAGCTGCAGTAACTGTTTTACTTGCAAGTAAAATTGGTTTACCAGTATCAACAACACATTGTAAAGTTGGATCAGTTGTCTGTGTTGGCTGGGCATCACAGGGTGGTGATAGTGTATCATGGAAATTATTTCGTAATATTGCTTTTGCTTGGCTAATAACTGTACCACTTGCTGGTTTATTGAGTGCTGGTTGTATGCTATTTATGAAACAATTTGTAGAACTGTGATTTTCTTTTTTTCCATTGCTTCAATATAATATATATATTATTTTAAGACAAATTAATAGTATATTGTACTTAAAGATATAAATATATATTAAATAAATCTGTCAATATAAAATAGTTAAATATCGCCATGACTCATGGTTGTCAATAAAGTTTATTGAAAAGTATAAATAAATTGTTGAATGATAAATTACAGAACCATGAAAATATTTTTCCAAGCTCGAATTAATTATTAATTAATTAATATATAATTAATTAACAGAAAATGTAATATCTTTTTGATTAACAATTTCCTTGACGCTTTTTTGCCTTTATCACAGCCTCTAGCACAAGCCAGAAATTGAAGGAAATTTGGCCGCTGGTATCAGAAGCGCAGAAGAGTGAGTAGTAATT
>JAPYYR010001298.1:0-16456 GCA_030523065.1 Aphidius colemani
TTCAAATATTTTGTATTTTTATTTTCTTCTTATTTATTTATTTTTTATTTTTCCTATTTTCAAGACTAGCTACTGTATTATTTACCCATTCGACAACGTAAAAAACATTGAGCCATAAAATTCCTCAGCATCAACAAATTACTTGCCATTTTCTCAGCCATAGAAAATTGTTTTCTGTTTTTTATTATAAAAATATAATATAAAATTAACCACGTGTATGTTTACAAAAAATCTATTATATTAGATATATATCAAAGTGTTGCCAAAAAATTTTTGGCAAAGAAAAATTATATTCTATCTGCATAAAAATAAAATAACGATAATAAAAAAGAATAAAAAAACGACAAAAAGACAACGGAAAATGTCCATTTACTTCAAGAGAATACATAATACACTGTATTCTCATCATAAAAATATTAAAAATGTTTTCATTTTATAAATTTTCTTTATCAGTTTTTATTAAATTTATTTTAATTTTTTTTGTTGAGTTTTTTTTTATAAAAATGTATGGGGTTGAATCAAATGATGGAGCTGTCATCCTCGTGAGTTTGCGTGTGACCTCATAAATTTTAATATATCCTGGGACTTGGTGGTGTTATATGCAAACTAGACTAGACTAGCCTTATACTTTTTAATGCTAGAAATACTCTAACATTATATTGTTACCCGTTATTTCCCGTGACAGTTTTTTTTTCTTTATTTCAAAACTTATTTTAGCTGGTTTAAATAATTTAGCAAATAAATTTTAAATATTATTTAGTTTAATAATAATACCAGTACTCGTTGTAATGCACTTGTCATTTTCATTATTATTTCCATTTACAACAATTTCTTTATTCAAATTCCGTTCAATAAATTTTATACAAGACTTTTATTTTTTCTTGGTAATTCAAATATCAATGAATTATTTTATTGTATCGATATTTAAACGTCTTTTCAAATAGTTTTTCTGTATTATTAAACTTTAGATATATTTGATGAATTTCTTTTCACTTTAAACCCTCAAAACTTTTACTATAGAATAATAAAAATTACGAGAAAATTAAAATTAATTATTTGCCACAAATATCTCAATATAAATCAATGATTTATTGCAAGTTGTATATTTTTTTTTTATAAATTCTGTACTAAATTTAGAAATATATATTATTTCTCGTATTTCTATTGTTTTAAAATTCAATTGGAGCAAGTGGACGTGCCAGAGGCTGGTCGATTATTGGTTAACTAAATGTGGTAAGTCACTCGTAAGGAAAAAAATAAAAAACCAATAATAAAAATGAAACTAAATAATAGTTATAGTGAAACAAATGCAAGTGGTGGTAGTGCTGGAAAACAGTATAGATAATGGCATTTGCTTAATTTTATTTAATTAAAATAGTTGTAAATTATTTCGAGATAATTTTAAATTAATTCAACACTCAATAATCATAAGTTGTTCAATGAAAATAAGTGTTTTTACACTTGATTTGTGATGATATTGGCTTGATACATGCCACAGTTTAAGTTGTAATACCTTTTGAAATTAACGATGGACTTTAAGCTTTATAATTATGAAATATAACAGACTGTTTCGTTAATATTCGAGTCTCAATATAACACTCTTAATAATACACTGTAGTATTTAGTTTAATTTTGATATATTTTCGACAATAGCCACGTAATTTTTCCACAAAAAAATATCAAATAAAATGAAATAATTCTCGTGTTATTTATTAAATTGAGAATTTATTATTTTAAACTTATCCAATTGAAAATTTTAATTTATTTTCAACTCAATCATTTGATTTGCGATAACATCATTTAATATTTTTAATTTTTCTAAAAATATTTTTGTTAACCTTATTTAATAATAATAATAAACGAAATGAAATATCACCGAACAAAAATATCATTGACATTATCATTTTTATATTTTCATATAAAATATTTCTATTTTCATTAAAATTTTTTATTTTTGTATAAATAAAATAAACCTATATTTCAAAAATACAAGTACATCAAAGATCACTCATCCACAAAATAAACTACATAATAAAAAAATAAATTTAAACTCATTTTTTTCTTTCAACCGCAATTTCAAAATATCAATATTTATAAAATTTAACGAGTTTATATATAAATCATCGACTGAAATCTATTTCAACTTGAAATTGGCACAAAATAAAAATCTACTTAACAAATAAATTCAACATAATAAAAAGAACTATTAATAATTTTGATCAACCAAAAATTAAAAAGCTCAAATATTTTATTGTCATTTTAATAGAAATATATATATAAAAATTTTATATTAAAGTTGAGTGTATGTATTTAAAAATGATGTTTTTCACATGATAATTAAATGAACATATAGTAAATATATTTAAAAGTAGATTATTCAAAAGAATATTTATCTACACATAATAAAAAGCTCTATGTATTTTGTGACAATGTCAACAATAATCCTCAAACATTGTGGAAAAAAAAAATAAAAAATATCACAAGTATACATAGATTAATCATCAGATAAGATGATAAATTTATTTTTATAAAATTATATAATTAATTATTATTATTTTAATGGGCAGATTAAAATCGATATAATACACCAAGTGAAATTGGATCACACTTGGCGCCAACAACCCTCCAGTTGATCCAACAATTCTCTACTCTTGACACTGACACAAACAACTGTTATTCCATTACCTTTATAAATCATTATTATTTTCATCTCATAAATATATCCAAACATTTATCCATACATTTTTTCTATATAACAAATTCGAGTGGCTCATTCTAAAAAGCTTTTATCATCCATTGTTTCAACTTTTCTTTGGCGCCACTTTTATTCATTTTCTTTTTTTTTCCTTTTTTTTCCCTTTTTCAAATATCTAGCCTTTGAAATTTACTATTTTTTATAATATATAATAAATTTTATAAATAAAAAAAACATGGATAACTCTAATTTACTATAAAAATTTTTATTTATTTAATTTTTTCATTTGAAGAATAATTGTTCGTTGTGTTTTTCATTTAATTATTTAATTTGTTATTTTTATTACATTTTTTTAATGATTAAATTTTTAAGTACATTGAATTTTTAACTATATATATTTGAGGCTACAATATCGGAGTAAATATTCGTGTGGTTCATTAAGAATATCGATTGGAATATTACCCAGAGAGATCACAAGTGATGATAATTCTATACTTCATCGCCCAACACACACATAAACGTACACCTCTTTGATCTTACTCACACATATTATTATTATTATCAAATAATTTATTATATTTTTACATCATTCTACTTTCCACCTTCTTTTTTCCTCTTTTTTTTACCACCCTAAATATATTTTACCCACTATATAAACCAGGTCAAAGATCGTAAACTTTTGTCTATCATTTTTTTTTTATCTCATCTTTTTTTTTTTTTTTCTTTTGCAATTTTTATGCCAATCAGAATTTTATTGAATTGATATGAATTTTTTTTAATAATCCCTCTTTCATTTTCGACATACATATTTATTTATTGATATTTTTTTTTCTCCTTTTTGTTTTATGATGATTTAGGTTTTTTCTATTGTAAATGACGAATTGATGGAAAAAGCCTTTTTCATTTTTAGGGAATGATAGGGTGAGTTTAATTTTACCAGACAAATAGGATCTTATTTTTGTCCTTTGTCGTTGTATATTTGTACAGACAAGTTTTCTTTTTATCGATCAGACGAACTTGGCCAAACTGCTAATGCCAAAGGACCCACCCACAATGACCCAAATTTTCCTACTCGTTGCTTCATAAATCCCATTCAATGTTGTTAAAAACATCTCCTCTTGTCTATCCAATTTTTTTTATTTTTACTTTTCAGATTTTGCGTTTTTTTTTTTCATATATATATATTTATTTTATTCTTTTTTCTTTTTAGAACTTGTTATACACAAATCCCAATAACGAATCTCCAGAGTTTGCACATTATTCTCTTTGTACTATTTTTTTTAAACATTGATTTTATTTTTTTTATTTTTATTTGTTTGTTGCTATTATTTGTTTTTTTTTTTTTTTAGCAACGTCAGCAAAAGCTGAAGTGTCTCTCAAACTATTACTGATCCACTCGTGTTTGTCAAAAAAAAATTTTATATATTTGTATTTTCTTATTTTAAAATTGGTGGAATGATCAATTTTAAAATTGCCAATTAGATGAGTTTACAAGAGTTATTGAAAATAATAAACAATGCAATTAAAAAAGTTATAAATTGAAAAAAAATATATAACACAAGCTTGTGTATCTAAACGAAATTCAAATGAAAATTGTTTTCAAAAAGTTTGCTATGTATTATATACAATTTTTCTGTTACCATTTATTATAATTATTATATTTTTTTTTTATAATAAAATGAATGAATTGGCAAAAAAATATGGTAAAATTTTCACGACTGAAGACTTTTTTTTTTTGATAAAAAGAACAATGTTTCAGTTGGATAAAAAGTTTTTAAAAAAATGAATGAAAAGTGGGAAATAAGCTGAAAGTACAAAGCTCATAGATAAAATTTAAAAAAAGAAAATAAAATAAACAATATGTTTAAATGAGAAAAAAAAAATGTCATAAGACAAAAATGAAAAGTAAATTCGTGGCTATTTATTTTTTTCAATCGCAAATTTTAAAATACTTATATTCCGGTGATTTTTATATTTTTATTTTGTTTATTTAAAGTTCCTTGGCTAAATGAATATAAAAAACAGGAAAAATAATAATCTTTTATATAAATGGGAAAACGATTTCAAATAAAATTCCATCGAGGATGAAAAACAAAATAAAAAATAATAAAAATAAGACAAGATACATTTCTCATCCCTAATTATTATTGTCGTTAATATTTTTTATTTTGACATTTTAAATGTATTTATTATTATAATAATGATATTTATTTTTTACACACAAGTAAACATGAAAATATATAAAAATACTTAACGACTTTAAAATGACATAAAAAATTTCAATAATATTTTTAAAATACGTGGGTTTTTCGTATCAAATGATTTGAAACGTTATTTACTCAATTTTTAACAACATCCTGTTCTTTTTGTAATATATAATTCTTGTGAAATTGTAAAATGTTTTTATTAAATTTCAAATTAATTTTAAGCCTTATTTTTTCACTATTGGCTTATTTTTTTATCACAAAAAGAAATATAAGTTGAAATTTATCATAAAAACATATTTTAAATTTAAATTTTATTGTTTCTTTTGTAAATAACAATATTTCAAGTAAAATAATAATTAATTTATAGTGTTTCAAGTATGACTAACATGGATGATAATAATTGTATGATTTGTACAGTCATTTATGAATAAATATACAAAGCAGATATTTAAATTTATTTTTAGCTCAAAAAATTTACAGATGTACTAACTTATTGCAGCTATATATTTAGTCTAATACATTCCTGCCAATTGAAGTGTCCGAAAGTGGATAATAATAATTTTAAAATTTCCAGAACAAAAAAAATATTGAATAAAATAAATTAACCCGATAATACAGTCAAATTTAAAATAACTTTTATTTTTCTTTTTCAATTTATTTTTATTTATTATATATACGCTCTTTTTTTTATTTTATTTATTTATGTTTTTCCGATTATATTCTCCTTTTTTTTTTGGTAATTTTGTTTTTTCAATTTATAATATGATTTATTGCGGTTTTGAATTTTTTTTTTTCGGTTTCCAGGTGCTTTTATCGATCTAATATTTATCACATGATCGCACAAGCTATATATTAGTTTTTTTTTTTTTGTAAACCATGGTAAATATGAAATAATTTAATTCCTTTTTTATTTTATAAAAAATATTCAAATTGATTTATTAGCCGTAATAAATATAATGAAAAATTATGTAAAGATAATTTTGTAGTAATGAAAGTCATTTGAATAATAATAAAAATATTATACACGACTTTGTATGATTAATGATGATGACTCAATTAATTTTTTTTTCATCAAATAACTGTATAAAAATAATAGATTAAAATACTTAAATTATAAATTTATTAATAACAATTAAATAAATTAAATAAAATTTTTAAAAATACAAATTACACTGTATTTTTTTGTGATAAAAATAAATTGATTATATTTTTTGTTTATTAAAAATATTATTGTATATTTTCAAATCATTTTAACATGTAAAATATAAAATTTTTCGGATACTTTTGGAATTTCAGGGTAATCTAAATCATTTTAAAATATAAAATATTATTTTTTGAGTTGTAAAAAAATTTCACACTGGCAAATGAACATATAACAATTCATCTTAGCTATCAAAACAACTGTGGAATTTTCTATTTTATATATTTCATCGAGACATGTGATAAATCACGTTGAAGTGGCTATTTATTATTATTTCTTTATTATTTTATATTTCTATGATGAAAAATGAAAATTGAAATGAAAATCAAAGTATTGAAACGTGCGGTGAATAAAATAATAATCAATAAATGCATTATTTTGATGATGGCCTTTAAAGCAAGATGCAAGGAAAATACAATTATCGTTTTATCAAGTCGACCTCGAGATAGATTCCTTGTCTCGTTGATGATTTTACCCTCAAGCATATTATATTTTCCACTATGATAGACATTTATCTGCCGATCTTATTATTCATCAACAATTGAATTCTTTGAGCTGCACTTTCTCAGGCATTTAAATTATTTTTTTTTTATTTTTCAAATAAATCCATTAATATTTTTCTATTAAAAAATATATTAATCATAAAAAATAAATATCAATAATTAAATAATTTTAATGTATTATTCGTCAGTTTTTTTTTATTCATTTAAAATCCAAAATTATTTTATTTTTCAACCGTAAAAAACAATTTTTTTCCATCAACTTTAAAAACAAATTTTGTAACTTTTTTTTAATAAAAAGTTTATTTTTAACGTGAGCGTGAATGTATGGATTTTTTTTTTTTTTTTTTTGAATGATACATAATATTTCTTTGTTTAAATTTTTTCATTCATCAGTCGTCTGGTTGTTTATAAATAAATACCACAGCAATGAATTGGCAATGACAAACAACGAGGCCAACTGAGACGAGAGAGCAAAATTTTATTGGCACGAATCCTTTTTGTCTATATATTTTTTTTTAATTCAAATATTATTTCTACATGTATATACAACCAATCTTAATTTATTATTTTCGTGATAATATATCTGTATAAAATATATTTCCTCATTTTTTTCATTGGGAAATTGAATACTGTGCTGTCAACCGGAAATGATGTTTGTCAATTTCATCATTTATTTAAGATACATGAACATTTGCGTGATTTAAAAACATATAGTTGAACTTATATTTGCGTTATTTATCAACATTGAGAATATTAAATATATTTTATACTTGAAAATAAAACTTTCACATGAATATAATTGACACGCAACGTGTACATATATATTTTAAATAAAAATAATAACTAAAAAATTGGCTAAACTTGTCTTTTAATATTTTTGGTTGCTTAAAATAATATTTAAATTTGCTTCAGGGTCATCTGTCGTCATTTCATCAAGGCATTTATAAAATAAAAAGATAAAAAATAAAAAATTTTCCGAGGAATTTTTTTTTTAAAAGCCATTTTTGATAAATTAAATTTTCCTTTATGAACTTTTTTCATCAATGTTTTTTACCACAATATTTTGCTTTGATCTTTTTCAATTTTTTTTTCGTTTATTTATTTGTAATATTTACTCAAAAAGTTTATTAATTTTTTGTAAATTAATTGAGCTTAAATATTGACAAATGCCTCGACAAACTTTTGTGTTTAAAATTTCAATTCACATTAATGATTTGATAAATACAAAAATGTCATATACAAATCAACATTTTTTATTAATAACTACCACGATCAGATAAATAATTTGTAATAAAAAAATTGAATAGAAAAATACATAAATAAATAAAGTCAAATCGTCAAATAATGTTGTTTTTTTTTCTTATTCGTTTGATAAATATCTCCTTCAAGAAATACAAACAAAAATGTATATATTTTTAATCAATACACCCACAAAAGGACAACATAATTAAGAAAATAAAAAAATTGGAAAAACGCTAACGTGGTAAATAGTAAAAAATTCATAAGAAAAATAAAAAAAAAACACGAAATATGTCATTACAATTCATTTGCTTGTTTATAAGAATGACGTTAACCAAATTCACCCTAAATTTTATCAAACTACCTCTTAATGACATACGTGACAATTTCTTTTTTTATTTGTATTGCTTTTTACTTATATTAATAGGAATTCGATGAAATAAAAATTAAAGACATTAATTTTCCGAGTTAATAAAACAATGATAAATTAAAGTAAAAAAAAATTATTATTGCTACACGAAAATCTATTTGTACTTTCAATACATTCACCTCATTTTCTACCCTTTTTTAAATTGAGTCTTTAGTTTCCAGCTTAGTACTTTTCCACACAACGAAAAATCAATCGCAATCTATTTTTAATTCAAAACGTTTCGTTTCTTCAAAGTAACTGTTTGATGGCTATGTACATTTTCAATACATTGATAAAGAAAATAAATAAATAAATATGAAAAAAAAAATGTTTAAATGACTCTCTAGAGGTTCTTGCTCTATCGATTCTTTCAAGAATACTTAAAATAAAACAAACTACACATTATGTATATTTTTTTTTCCGTAAATTATTTAATTTGTAACACTTAAAAAAACAACTACACACAAGGTATATTTACATTTAATTAAATAATTTAATTAAAAGTTGAAAATAAAAAAAAAAAAAAGAATATAACTGTATATAATTAAATAAATTTTTGTTGTTAAATTAAATAATTTTATAATATTAAATTTTTAATTATTATACAAGTAGTGTTATATTTTTTTTAGTTTTATTATTGAATAATTTATATTTATTTTGATTTATACTAGTTAATAATTAGTTTTTTGAGGTATAATTTTATTCATTTTATTCATTATATTCATTATATTCATGTCAAGTACAGATAGTTAGAAATAAACTAAACTTGGACAAGTTTAAGTATTTCAAGAGTTAAAAAATAAAGAAAATTTAATGTCTATCTTTCATATAGGAAAATTTTAAGTACTTCAAAGTTAGCTTGACAACAAGTTGAAACTTTAAAGACAGATAAGTATCTTGATGAGTCTAGACACTTTTAAAAAACTAATATCATGATAATATTGTTAAATTAAATTCTTAATAATCAAACGATTAATAATTCCAACAATATAATAATTTCATTTTAATTTGTCAATAAAAATATAAAATTCAATTTATTAATGACACAGTAAAGCTGTTGTATTTAAAAGTTCTAGGGCTTTTATAATGAACAACAAAAAAGTGAAAATAATATAAATTAAAATATTTTTATTTCCTCAAATTATTGCACGATTAATTGCCAAAATAAATCAGTAATGCGTTTGATTTTTTTTTGCTTGTAATTCGTGAATAAAATTATTGAAAAAAAATACGAAAAAATTGTATATAAAATTGAATTAATTAGTTACACAATGAAACTGTAATGTTTTTTAAAATTATAGAGCTTTTCTAGTGAGCAAGAAAAAAGTGACAATAATTACAGGAAAAAAATCATATATATATTTTTTTTTGTTTGTATATAATGCTGATTAAATTAAGGACACGATAAAAAAAAAAAAGGGAATAGTTGCCTTTCAATTTCATCTTACTGGGTCATGAATTCACTCCCACTGTGTATCTAATAAAGTCAATTGCATATTCCTCTATCTCACAGTGCCTCAATCAATCCATCTAACATGTGGATTTTTAATAAAATTCTATAAATCAACAACGAGGTCATATACACATCAATAATAAAAAAAAAAAAAGCTCAACACAAATATTTTTACATTCATGAATCATCGATCTAACATCAAAGAATATAAATAATAATAATAAATATAATTTAAATATTTATATTTCATGATAAATTGATTAACCTGTGAAAATAATAATTTATAAATAAAATTTTATAAATAATTTTCATATATTTATATAATTTTATTAGTAAAAATTTAAGATTTTTAAAAATTTATTTTTAACTTTTAATTATTGTAAATACTTTGGTAATATTTTGAATTAATTAAATTAAAAAAAACAATGCTTTCATAATTATTGCAAATTTGATAAACCAATTAATCTCAAGTTAAAATAATAATAATAATTGTGGGTTACTGTTGCTGTGATTTGGATTTACATTTGAATCAGTTCATTGAATAATATAAATTTACTGATATAATAGTGGAATGCATGTGCTGGCAGATAGATATATATGGGCTGATTGAAAATGTGGAAAGCATCATTTGGTACTTAATGTTGTAGAGGTGCCAGGACAAGGGGTAACAATGAAAAAGACTAGGATATAGTTAAACTGTGGTATGTCATTATAGAGCAGATAATGCTGAGAGAGCTTTCGAGTTTTGCTTTACATACCAGCTCATACATAATGACCCTATTTCAATTAATCCCTTCCTGATTTTTATCAAATTCATTATCTAATTTGTCAAAAAACAAATAATTAAATGACACAAATTTTAGTGGTTAAAATTGTCATTTTTAAATTTATTTTTATAATTATAAATTCAAGGAATTTTACTTGTTGAAATTTGAATTTATTTTTTCTTCAGATTATTCTATTTTTTTCAGTCATTTCAATTTAATTTAATTTACGTTACACGTGTGACAACATCTTGTGTTTAAATAACGAGAAAATATAATGAAAATAAAAAAAATATTTTATATTTCAAACGTCAGTTTAGGCTTTTTATTTTTAAAATAATTAATTTCTTTTTTTTTTCATTGGATCACGAAAGTACTGAACAAGTAGAATAAATAAAGTTTTTTTTTTCGTAATATAAAAAAAGTAAAAGAAAGTTGAAGTAAAAAGTACAGTTTATAAATATATTTAGTGAAAAAAAAAAAAAAAAAAAAAAATTAACAATGAAAGAAAATGAAAAAAAAAATTGCTCGATATTCTACTTAACGAAATTTATTTGAAGAATAAAAAGTATCTTTGAGGTATACTCAATACTTTTGAAAAGAACTTTTTTTTAATAGGTATTTTTTAGATGATAATAATTTCTTTTGTTCACTTAAATATGAACAGGAAATAAAATTTGACAATTGATATTTCCCTTATAAAAAAAAACAAAAATAAAAAAAATATTTTTTCTTTGTCTGACATATCAACTGTCGTACTACTTTCTAGACAAAATGAATTTTCATTGCAAAAAAATCGAAAAAAATTAAATAATTAATTATCCAAAAAATAAGCTAGAAAATTAACCAACTTATTAAAACTTTTTTCATCCAAATGTATTTTATTTTCAATTTAATATGAAATTTTTAATTTTTTTTTTATTTTGAGAGTCCACTGACCTTTCAATTTAACACTCAACATTTTTTTACAATGTTAAAACTTTTTCATCCTTTTCTGCCTTTGACAGTAAGCTCCTTCATTGCCGATAGCATTTCACATTTTTTTATTTTTTTATATTTCACTTTTTCGTTTTGTTTTTTTCATTTACCATTTTCCTTTTTCCCCGATAGTTCAACTAAATCTCCTCCATTTTTACTATCCTCACGATTTTTTTTTCTTCTAAACCTTTTACTTTTCTTTATCGACTAAGCTTGACTCTTTTTTTTTTAACATTTTCATTTTATTTTTTTATTTTTATTCTTACTCAAGCCAATCGATAAATCTCTATTTCTCAGACATTATATATTTTTTTTTCTTTTCAACTCTCTTTCACCTCACGTAACTATCAAACTTTGAACATTTATCTTTCATGATTTCTCAAGTGCTTATATTAAAATTAATAAATCAACCGATGTTTATATATTATTTTCTACGCCATTTTATTTATTTATAAATAAATAAATAAATATCTAAAAAACTATAACTGATTTTTAATGAAAACAAAGATTATGAAAGCTAAATTAACAAAATTAAATTATTCAATTCGATTTTGTAGATATATATAAGTGTAAAAGTGTTACGAAATTAATTAAGTTGGGCAAATGTGATGGGATGAATATAGGGGTTAAATATGGGTGAATGAAAAGTTGGGGGTGATGGGAGGACAAAGTGAAGGGTTGTGGTTTTAAACCACTCGATATTGCGACTCTGAGATTCTCAAGTTTCTCATGACACCACAAGTTTCAAGTATCGCTCTTATTTATTTTTTTTAATTTTTCTTTTTAAACTATATATCTTTACTCTCTCATTTTGTACTCGGTTTTCTTAACCTTTTTATTCTACACGTCTTACTTTTTAATCTGACCTTCTTGATGTACTTGAAAAGAAAATAATACTTTTATATTATTCTCTCAACTTTTTAAACTTAGTATATTGATTTTCAACAATCAGATTAATAAATATTCATAAATTTAATATTTATTCAAATATAAAAAGAAAAAAAAATTAAATAATCGATATTTTTTAATATTTAAACATCAAATTTTCATAAATTTATTAATTGATTGAAAACTAATATGTAAAAATCAAATTTTATAAATAAAAAAATTTAGTTATATCAATAAATTTTCATCTAAAATACCAATTTTAACTATCTTCATATAATTTATTTATTTATATTTGCTTGTTGACATTATAAAAATAAAATTAGAATTTAAAGTGAAATCAGTCAACCTGACAATGCACCCAAATGCTCTGGAGGAATTCATTTATTGAATTTAAATGAAATAAAAAAATATTTATATTGTCAGGATGTTGTCAACCGTGTAAAAAAAAAATGTATCACAGACTTTTAAAAACCAGGAATTTACATTTCAAAAAAAATCACTAAATAACTGAGCAAATAAATTTTCGTTAATTTATAATAATTTAAATAAAAACAAAGAAAAAAATGATTAAATTTTGACTAATAAATAGTAATATAAAGAGAACATAATAAATTTTTTCTAAATAATTATACGTGCTTTAATTACAGGAGGTGAACAAGATTAGGGTTATGAATAGAGGAAGTTGATAGTGCAAAAGAGGGTGGAGTATCAAAGGGGGTAGCAAACAATAGGTTTCATCGTGATACAGTCAAAGAGTAAAAGTAAAATATTAGAGTTTGAGTTGGTGTGTTTTGTGTGTGTTGAAATTGCTAGTGAACCAGGTTGATTCGACAAAGTAACTCCTCTTTGATGGGGAGCTTTTGCTATATCGAAACTCTAACTCTGCAATTGTAGAAATAATATATAGAATCGTGACTTGAAACGATAAGAATTCTTCATGTCACTTGTATCATCTCATATCAGCCATATTTATTTTTTATTTTTTTTCTACTTAAAAATATATTTGATATTATCTAACACTCTATATTTTTTTATCTTTCATTTTTTCCAATAAAACGAAATTATCTATTTTATCAAGTCATCCATTTAGAAGCGATCGTTTTCTATTTTTAAACTTTATTTTTACAAAACAAAAAGTAAATTAAATTAATTTTTTTCAATTGATAACTTGTCAATTATTAAATACCTCTAAAGTACTGTTAAAATATTTAATTGAAGATTAAATATTTTCTATGTGGAATTAGTAAAACACATGATTAAATCTATTTTTATGAATTTAGCCATTTGATGGTCAATTTGAATTGAAACAAAAGCTTTTTAAAGTAGCATGGTGAAATAATTAAATTGACTCGATTGAATTTATACAGAAAAAAAAGTAAAAATAAAACATAAATACCCTTTTGAATATGCATTAATGAGTTGAATAATTATACACCTTTATAAATAGAATTTAATCTTCTACTTGTTTCTTTTATTTTTCTATTTGTTTTATTAAAATCATCTATTATAAATAAAAAAAGATGACGGCTTTTTTTTTCACATGATAATTTTGTCTTGTAAAAAGTGTTGGAAATATAAAAATAAAAAAAAAATGAAGAGGAAATTTGAGGGGTTGTGTAATAAGCCAGAGCCAATATAGCCAAGTATATTATTGGTTGGCATTAATTTACCAATAAGGATCACAAAACTATCATCGTGAGATAGGAAGAGACTGTGAAAGTGGATAATCCGATTTGCTGGTATCATTAAAACTTATTGATTCATTGGTAATAAAGAAAAATAAAAAATAAATTTCAACATTAAACGAGTACTACACAGCAGCTAAATGAAATTTCACTTGTTGCAAATAAAACTCGATAAATAATATTTAATTGCTCAATAATAAAATGATTGATATTAATTTTTTAATCAATTTTTTTCATCCAATATAGTAAGGAGCCTTTTTTCTTCTATCAAATATTATTAATAATAAATTTTTATTTATTTATTTATTTATTTATTTATTCGGGATGAATTTAGATGGAATTTTAAATCAACCGATTTATGATTGAGGTAAAAAATAAATGAATATAAAAAGAAAAGAATTGTGGATCGATTCAAAATTCAGAGCAGAGATTCGTGTGGTTTTATCCCAGAAAACATGTATAAGTCTCATGCAAAGGGTGTGGTTTCTTGTGGTAATGGCGATGAAAGGTATAAAATCTGGAACTAGTCAATATCATCAGTCAAGCCTTCGTTTATTGCTAGTACAGTTGAAAGCTTTTATGATAATGCTTTAAACAGATGATTACTTGTTTTTTTTTTCTTCACACCTTAATATATTAAAAGCCAAGTGTTTATTTTGAATTTAAAATTCATTTTTTTTTTTTTTTAAATAATCATATCTTTATTTTATCCTAAAACCCTGAATAAATTTATGAATCGTTTTTTTTATCTTACAATTCAAATTGATTTTAAAATATTATTTATCGATCCTGTTTTCATCAATTTATGTTTTTTTTTAATTATCGTAAACGTTTTAGAATATTTTTAATAATTTAAATGTTTTTTTAATAATTGTTGGATGAATATCTGGTTTATCATGGCAAAAATAAAAATAAAAAAAATACATTGACAGATTTCAATTTCAAAAACAGACATGAAACTCTACAACTGCGCAATTTAATCATAAAATTAAATAAAATTCTCGATTGGGTTTCGTTTTTCATCTACCACAGCAAATGAGGCATCTTCTATTTATTTTATTTCATTGTCCTATTTTATTTTTATTGCCTAATCACAATTTCAAAAAATTTAAAATGTATTTGTTTTTTTTTTTTTTATTCTTTATACCGTTTATTTTAAAAAAGTTCCAAACGATGAAAGAAATGGCTGGGATTATTCTATAAGATAAACGAGGGCTTATCCATTTATTTTTTGTATAAAATATTTCGCAAGATGAAATGCTTCTCTATTTTCTTTTATTGTCAGTGTCAATTAATTATTTATATTTTTTATTTCAAGTTTTGAAATAAAGAAAATAAATAATGTCTATGTATAGATAAAAATTGAGCTTTTTTTTCAATTCAAATATTATAAAGTGAAAGTAATTAATAATCATTTAAGAAATTTAAAACATCAAAAAATTTTAATCAATTTTTTATTTATAAAAGGTGAATTTGTTCATAAAAGAGTGTTTAATCACTTGAAAGTACATTAAGTTGCAAGTGAAAAGTTCAAATATGTTAAATATGTTAAATCACAAAACTGAAAGTCTTTGTCGATTTGCCAATTCACTTGGTCAATTACAAAATTGTCGTGTCTCATTTAAACTATGAAAATGACAAATTCTTTGTCAAAAAATTTGCCAGCTTTATTGTAATAATTTAATGATACAAAAATTAAGAAAAAAAATATCCCAGAATTACTGTGTAATTAAAAAAAAAATAAATTTAAATATTCAAGCGATTTTCAAGTGATTTTTTTTTACTTGTTGGAAAAATAGATATATATTTCTATCAAAATGATAAAATAACTTTTATCGTCGTTATTATCATAAAAAATTTTTCACCGACAAACTCGTTATTTTGTCATTAAGTTATTTAAAAGAAAAATAAAAAATAGTGTAAATTTTTCTTCTACATTTATCCCCCATTACGAAATGAAAATAATAAAAAAAAAAGTGTTATAAAAATATGAAGGAGTAAAAAAATCTTAAGAATTCGTGAAAAATAAATAAAAAAAAAAGTAAATAATTCTAAATGTTTAAAGTATTTAACGACATTAAAAAACCTTGTAATATTTTTAGTAGTGTGAATCAACGTTGGAATATGAAAGAAAAAAAAAAAAAAAGTTGAATGAAATGAAGAAAATAATCATCTAAAAAAAAAATATAATAGTTGAATCAAATAATTTGTGTCAAGATCAGAGTCAAATTTAATGATTTAAAAAGTGATGAATTAATTATTTTAAAAACAAAAAGCAACAAAGATACGTGAATTATCTCACGAATAATAAAAAAGAAAAAGAAATTTCAATATTATTTTTAATTTAAAAGAAACAAAGTATTTGTTAAAAATAATAAAATAATAATTAATATACATTTATTTGATGCTAAATATATATTTTTAATATAATATA
>JAPYYR010001299.1:0-16204 GCA_030523065.1 Aphidius colemani
ATTTTGTCTCAATCCAAATACATTTATTTTCAAGAAGAAAAATTCTATCATGAAGAACTTTTTGTCTTAGAAATAGAAAAATTTTTTTTCAGTGTAAGAGTACATGATGATGATATTACTATTTTTTTTTTTTTTTTTGCAAAATCATTGCGTGCAAAGGAGAATCAAAACTTGAAGGAAACCAGAGCAACAATTTAATTTAATTTTTCATTTTAAAATCTAGAGAATATAATAGATCATTTTTTACTTGTCGCAATGTGTATCAATCTACACACGCATTAATTTTTTTTTTATATTCATTATACATAAACTGAATAGAAAATAAAAACAGAATTATTACGTAAATTTAAAATTTAAAATTTATTACACTTTGAAAAAATAAATAATTCTCGAAATATCAATAACACTTTGAATTTAAAAATTTAATATTATTAACAAACTTTTGAAATTAAAAAAAAAAAAAACATTTGTGCATACATGATATACATTTGCGACACTATTGTAGAAAGTAAGAATGATTCAATACCTCGTCGCTATAAATGAAATTCAAAAAATTCTTGGAACATGTGTATTTGAAATTCTGTAAATGTTTTACCTCCAATTATTGCCATTTATTGCAATCTTTTTATATTGACTAATTTAACTTGATGATTTTTTTCCATTTTTTATCAATCATTATATAATCATTATTTATCAAAATTAATTAACATGAAAATTAGAAAATTTACTTGTTTTTTGTTATTATTTACACTAATATTTTATGCTAGTTCAATTTTTTTATGACTATTACTGAAATCAGTAGTAATACTCAACGCATGTCAGACATTTCAAGTGAAAACTGCTACTAAAATAAATTAAAAAAAAAAGAATTTCTTTTCTAATTAAAACTCGGCATATACAGATTATTCCAAACAAATTTAAATTTATCATTCTATATAAAAACCATTTCAATTTTCATAAATAATAATCAAATAAAAATTATTTCTGTATTAAAAAAACTTACGAAATCATCATGAGAATGGGAATAATATAATCCATATTTATAACAACCCTCTTGATAAAATTACAAACAATACAAATAAAATTATTATATTCACAAGAATAATATTCCCATTATTTTAAAAAATATATATAATTATTATTTTTCATTGTGTCAAAAAAAGAAATGAAATATAATTTCAAAATTAGATTAATCCACACACAATTACTCAAAAATAAAAGTATAAATTTCAAATTAAATTATAAAAAATTATAAGTATTAAATTAATTATTAAAAATAAAAAAATAATATAAAAATGTATTTTATTTTTGATATATTTGACTATCACAGGTGTCGATTAAATTTTTTATCCTTTTAAAAATTTATAGATGACATGACTTTGTGTATATGTATATTTATTTTCTATCTCTACGTTGGTCACGTAGTATCGCACGCGATTCAAGTGGTTTGTTGCCGCCGTTATATGCAATATACATAGATACCTATACAGCTATATGAGTATAAAGCTGTAGATTGTATAGAAGCTTATACCCACACCCAACATTACAACCCAACGTCAGTTGGTGAACAGCCACGATTGGTGCCGGTTCAATCGAAATATTAATTCAAAAAATTTTTTTATTTTTAATTTTCAAAAATTGACATATTGACATTTACTCATTTAAAAAGTTAATTAATGGATTTATATAATTAAATTAATTAGTGAATAAAATTAAATAAATGTTAAAATTTATAGAAAAAAAAAAAAAAGAAAATATGAAATATTATTTTGGATCTTTGACATTTGTAATTTTTTTCAAGTGAATTTTGTATGTTCATGGGGTGAGTTGATTAATTATATTTAATTTTTATTAATTTTTTTTTTTTTTTTTTAATTGAGTTAAATAATAGAAATTTTATTGCCAAATTATCATCTATTTTCAGTCATATAGTCATGTTTTATAGTGACAAGTATATTTTTTTGATTTTAAAAAAATAATTTCGATTAGTTTTTTTTAATTCAAGATTAAAACTAGATGTTTGATGATTGACTGTATAATTTTATCATTTATTTTCGATATACAGTGTCAATGTACCATGTATTATTAATATATTTTTTTACCTTTGTCGGTTGTTGATATTAGCAAGGTCATGTGCATCAGCCTTCTGTAACAGAAATAATGCAATCATAAATAATCTATATATATTTTCATATCTTATTTTCTACATCCTTATTTTTTTATTTGACAATAAATATGCTAATTATTATTTCGATGTCCTTATTTTTTTATAAATCACGTATTAATTTTTTTAAATAATTTATAAATGTATATCATTTTTAAATTAAAACACAAAATTAAATTATTTCTTCTCTCTTATTTTCATTGATAAAGTTTTAGTTTTAATTTTTTCAAATTATAAATTCTAGTTTTATATTATTTCTTTTTTTTTTTCATATTTAAGCTGGTATAAAATATTATTCTAGTGAACTTATTTTTTATACAAACGTTAATTGCACATGTGGAATGTTTTTTTTTTAAATATTTATAATTTATACCAGCTTTTTTATGAATTATAAATTAATCGTATTTGTAAATTTACTCATATTTTTTGTTGATAAAATTTACAGACATAATATTATTTATTTTTATAATTCAATGCTTAATTATTTTATGATGATTATTATTTTTTTTTTTTTAATGAGAATATATATCAAGTTAGTTATTGTATTGGAACGTGTATGATTCAACTGATGACTAAGAAAATTATTCGCTCATGTGCAACATTAACACTAAATATCTACGTTATTATTTTGCTATAATATATTTTTAAATTTCAATTTTAATATTGTAATACTATTTTCACTTGATATCATATAATTACAAATAAAATAAAAAAATAAAAACGAAAAAATACTTTCTCATTTCATTAATAAATTTATTTTTTTTTATTTTAAAATCATAAAATGTCAAATGATCCATCGTTAAAAACAATAATAAATTTTTAAAAATATAAATACTCAAATTAAAATTATAAAAATAATAATAACTGACACTTTCACTTGTAAATTCAATAATAATCACGTAATTTAACTCAACTAATCTGTCGTTTCTAATTTTCCTTTTTTGTTTTGTTCAAAGAATGTGACAATAATATAAATAAATTTTTTAAATTTTTCATTCTATTACTTATACAATAATATTCCTTAAATACAGCATAAATTATCAAAAAAAAACTACATAAAAATATCATGATATTTTCTTATTTAAAAAAAAAAAAAATGTACATATTTAACCAAATTATTTAAGAGAAAAAATACGTCAACCGTTACAAAAAGTACTTGAAGAATATGAAAAAAAATCAAGAAATAGATATTAAAAAATTTTGCAAATTCTGGTACACTGAATTGTTTTTTTTTTTTTCTATTTTTAAACAATAAATTCTTGAAAATTATTGCAGTATATAAATTTGTACGAAAAAAAAGAAAAAAAAAACAGATCGCGTAACGGATATAAATTTTTATTATTTAAAAAATAGACATAAAATTGCATTGAATTTTTTATAAATATATGTATATAGTGCAGGATTTTACAGGGTACATAATATAAATAAAACTATATCGGCCAAGTTGCTGTGAAAGTGTCGTGAGACGACGGAAAACATTGTGCGACACGGGAAATGCCACTGGAATGCCATTCTTTCTTCTATCATTATTATTATTATATTTTTCTATTTATTTATTTTTTTATAACAGCTTCTATTTGCGGCAAAAGAAGAGATTGTTTAAACCATATAAATCGTGAGACATGGATCATTTATATATACGAAAAGAGAAAAAAGACTTTTTACTTTGCTAACAATTATAAATAAGAAAATAATTCAACAACAATATGTCTATGAATTTTCCATCATAAAAAAATTAAATAATCAATTGTTTATAATTAAATGATAAAACAAAAAAATTGGGTAATTTAAAATTGTTTTTAGTACTGATAATTACTAAAAGATAGCAAAAAAAAAATGTATAAAAGATGATAACGGTTTATCTTTATAACTTTGTTGATCATAAAAATTTAAAATAACAATTGAAATTTTAATCGGTTTCAATT
Source organism: Aphidius colemani (assembly GCA_030523065.1). Taxonomy (NCBI): domain Eukaryota; kingdom Metazoa; phylum Arthropoda; class Insecta; order Hymenoptera; family Braconidae; genus Aphidius; species Aphidius colemani. The sequence continues at coordinate 4,090 of JAPYYR010001299.1, forward strand.
ATTATAAATAAATGATTATTCATTTCTTTTTTTTTTTCGTTATTTTTATCATCGGTATTTAAATTAATTAATCATAATTATTTATCTCGATGAAAAACAAAGAAAATAATATGATTTAATCATTTAAAATGATAAAAATTGTTAAATAAAAATATATATAATTTTATTTTATTTATAAGAAATATTTTGACCGCTAGAAATTCAACTGACATTGAATTTATATATTAAACCCGTGATTTGTGCTTACAAACCGTAATAAAATGGAAAAATTTTTTTTCCAGATCGCTTGATACATCGCGTATAATATTATTTCCGGAAAATAAATTTTAAATAAATTTAAATCTTCTATAAAAACGTATTAATCAATTTATATTTAAATGTAATAATATTTATAAATATTTGTATTTAAAAATGAAAGCTCGAAAGGTAAAAATTAGCAGATAAATTTGCTGATGTTAAGATAGTTTAATCCTACAACGACATGAAAATATACCGAGTATTTTTTATTTTGCTTTTTTCATTTGTGTATTTTGCATAAGCAATTTTATTTTATTTATTTATTTAAAAATCCACCTGACAGAAAAATGTCCGTACACTTTTTAAATGTGATTATCCCATATGTCGTTTTATTATTGCCACTGTTTTTATTTATTTTTGATATTTCGAGTTGCACATAGACTGCACACAGCCACACCTGACAGGATATGATCATTAGGATTTCTGTCACACGAACATGCTAAATTTATTCCCACAGGGTGCATCACAACATATATATTGTATATATTGTATATATGGATATGTGGCAGTTTGAAATGTACTAATTTAACATACCAAGCTGATTATTATAATGTGAATATGATTGGCAAATTCTTGAGACTCTCTCATCTGCTTATACACAGAGATTATAATTTAATTGCACAATTGACATGACACAACAACATTGAGTATTGAAATAATTGAGCTGAATTAATTGATCAAATCATCATCATCATCATTTGTGAATGAATTTTAAATGATTACATGACTATGGATAACCTGATCACTGAACAAAACTGTAAATTGAAATATCCACGACAAAACTATTGTTAAAACTATCTTGCAAGTAAAAAATAAATAAAAAATTCATCAAAAATAAATACAATAATAAACTGAATAAATAAATAAAATAAGTAAACAAAAATTAAATTAAAAATGATAATAACATTGAGCCATTACAATACAATGGCTAATTAATTAAATTTTCAACTAAATAAATTTTCAATTTATCCAAGATGTATGATAATAGTTCATTTAAAAATAGTAAATAAATTTTTTAAATGCAATATTTATTTATTTATCATGCTGATATACTGTTATCATCATAATTTTTGACAAATTTTAAAATTTCATAATATCATTGTGTCGACATGTCGCTATGCTTCAATTATCTTTATATTGCTAATACTCGCTATGGGATATAACTCGTTTAAATTTTTTTTCCAATGAATTTATATTCATTCTGTAAAATGAAATAATATGACTATTTAGTCATTGTAATAATTTAAAACAAGGAAATTAAAATAACGAAAGAAAAAACATGAAAATAAAAAAAAATATTGAATTTTTTTCCAAATCATAATGTTGTAGGATTATTTATCCACATTTTTTTGTGGCACTTGATGTTACAGAGTGAATTTAATAATTGGCCAATCATTACCGCCTTCTTGGAATAATAATAACAAAAAATAATAATCATAATAATTAATAATAATAATTAATCGTCGCGGGTGTTCTTTTTGACCGAGATTGCGTATACATGTATGAGAAAAAACGTAAAATAACACTCATCACAATCATAATGAAAATTGAGGAAAAAAGATAACAATAATTATAGTAATAATAATAATATTAACAGAGAAGAAAAGAAAAAAAAAAGATATAGTAAATGAAAACAAGACAAAAATTGTTAAAATAAAAAAATAATAAAACAAAATGAAATAATAGAATGAAAAAAGTAAATAGCATTGTCAAGATCTAGGACCAATTAAAATCCAAATGACCAAGATGGTAGATACAAGACATGCTTATGTATACAAGTGTACACCTACGTGGGAAAGACATCCTCAAGATGCTTAATTGAAGTGAAAAAATAAAATAAAAAAAGACGATATTCTTGAAAAAAAAATCAAACGAAAAAATGTTTAAAATAAAAATTAAGACGTTAATTAATGATTAATTAATTATTAAAATTAATTTTTTAAATTTAATATAATTTTTATATTTAAATGTAAAAAATAACAATAAGGAAATAAAAAAATAATCTCAATAAGTGGTGTAAGTATACGCCTGGAAGACGATGTTAACTGGCGTAAAAAAACTTGGTGCAACCATCAAGCCAACCATATGAAAATCCACACAGTTAACACACATAAGGACATTGACTCTCGGTGAAACTTTCGCCAATTGCTTTCATATGGAGCAACTGTGTTTATACATGTATCATTTAATCATACCAGCATACTGATAAATATTGGCACAGGGTGAATAATATATACGCTTTTTTTCCTCATTTCATTTTTCCCAATACTCTCATGTACATGTACAACAAAATAACGAAAAAAAAAAATTAAATATAATAAAGATGAAGGCAAAAATATACCTGTTAAATGTCGACAAAGATAATGTCAAAAAAAAATGAAATGAAAAAGACCACCTTGTGCAGCTCAAAAAATATTGAGTCAACAAGAAATATTGAATCGAAAAAAAAAATATTGAATAAATCAAATTTTTTTTTAATAAATATTACACTTGCAACGGTACTTTCTCTTTTATTATTTTCATCATTATTATATCAACGTAATCTCAATGTTCTCGATAAAATAATAATAATAAAAAAAAATCATTGAACAATTATTATACCATCAAACGGAAGTAACTGCAAAGTGTCGGTTTATTTAAATTACATTCAAATTTGTAATACCAATTATTGGCTCCGGAAATAGATATAACTTGCAAAAAAAAAAAAAGGGATGTAAAGAATAAATAAATATAAAGATTTGAAAGATATTGTACTGCATTGTCACATACTTGAACAATTAGAAAAAAATATATTTAGTTTTTGATAAATATATATTTGTATTTTGCATACAATCGTGGGAATATTGTTTAGCAATTTATTCAAAAGAGGGATTCTCTTGTTTAAGATATTAAAATAGAAAAAAATGTTTATATATTTATAAAATAAACAAAGATATGCTTGACTTCCTTTACCGGTTTGTTTTCTTGTACTTTTTTACTCTTTTTTCTAAATTTATTTCGTAATTTAAATTGAATTGTTAATTTACTTTTTTTAGACTTTGAAAACCTTTTTTTTTTTCTTTCGCTTTGTTGATCATTTATATTGTTATGTTTTATTGAAATTCATTGAAATTTATCACAAAAATAAGCTGGTTCTTTCGACTTATGAAATTATTAATTTGATATTATTTTTTTTTTGTTATTACGGTCTGTAAAATTCATAAGAAATCAGCGCGTAATGACACGTATCACAAACTGTGATAGCGAAAAAATTGAAAAATTCAAAATTCAAAATTAAATCCTATACATTTTTAAATACACTTTTTTGTTTGATTTTTTTTTCTGCATTCAGACAGTTAAAATACTGATTCATTTTTGTGATAAAAATTCAATAATTTAACTCGAAAAATAATAATAAAAAAAATTAACAAATAAAATTAAAAAAACTGACCTTTTTCTTTGCAACTATTAATTTTCGTCAGATATTTTGGCATTCCAATAGACTCGATGCAAAAAAAAAAGAACAAACATTCGAGTAAATAAATGTCAATAAAATTAAAAAAAATATAAATAAAGTGTTGATAGTTTGGGGTCGAGTGATGTAGAAGAGTGGATTAGTGGAGTATGTTACATATATGCCTCTAATTGAACTGATTGGTGATCGTATTTAATAGATATCGTTGATAATATAAAATAGTATGAACGAGTTGGCAATAAATGATTGGGTAACGGGAGCATCTGGTGTAGCTGAATCTTTTAAACAGTTATATTACACATGCGTATACTATCAAAATATTTTTATCTATATGTGCGTAAATATATAGGCAATAAATTAAACAGTTGCTTATGTATTTTCGTCTGATGACTTACTTTTTTTTAATCATGTGTTTCATATGCCACTCGATATTCTTCATATACAAACTGTGAATAAATACACCTAATCGATATTTATTTGATTATTGCAATAAAGACTACCGTTCAATTTGAATTCTTGAAATTTTTTTCAAAAATAGGCAGCGCAATATCCACGCGAAAATAAATATCTACTATTCGATTATCTAATGGTTTATTGATTTTTTTTGCTAAAATAATTTTGATAATTTTCTTAATGTTGAGAGGAAAAAATTATACGCATTATGAATATTTTTTTTTATTTATATTCATAACTGCAAGTGGTATATTATATCGCGTGACGAAAAAAAAAATAAAAAAAATTCACTCAGCAACTGTCGTCTTGTAAATTCTATTTGTCTATACTTTAATATATTTTTTTTTTTTTTTTTTTTGTATACAGTGAGCAAAGTCTGGATGTCTTTAATAAATTAATGTTTAAAAAATTTTAATAATCATAAAATTTAAATAGTTTGAATAATTAAAAAATGAAGAAAAAAAAAAAACTGTGAATTTAAAAATATTTTAAAAAATCAATTTGCAACAGTTGAGATAACATGAACAATGTCAATTATATTATTATCACTTTTATATTATTTTTTTTTTTTTTTAATTTTAGTAAACAATTTGTAATGCAATAACAAACTGATATACTCAACCATCAACTTTAATTATCAGCAGAATTTTAAATGACTTGAAACAAAAAAAAATATCTAAACATAATTATTCTTATTTTTATATGAAAATATATATTTTTTTTTTTAAGTTTAATGTATTTTGCAGTTTAACATCCACGTGGCTTATCTATAATAAATTATTTTTTCTTTAAATTTATTTATCTATTGTTTCATTTATTATTTAAAGATTAAATTTCAAATAACTTTTAAATTCACTGAGAATAAAGAAAAAATGTTATTTATATTTTTACTTAATTTAATTTATACTTGAATTATTTACTAAATGTAAATTAATTTTTGAATATATAATTTGCTAAATAATATTTATAATCGTCGTGTGAAATTTTTATCTATACAATTAAATTTTACACATTGAACTTTCATTAATTCAATTCAAAGTAACATGTGTAATATTAACAGTAATTTTTGTTCAAAAATATGAGTTGAATTTATCTTTTTATCTCATATGATCATCAAACTGTGTCTAAAATTTTCACTACAATAATTTCCTCTTTTTGTTTTTTTAAATTAAAAGCCATATTTTAATCTAAAAATAATTTTATTATTATTTTAATTTATATAATTAAACAATACACGCATATCATCATCTAACGTATATAAAATTTATAATGTCAAGTTTATTTTTTTGTTAAATAATTAATACAAATATCAGAGTTAAAAAAAAATAATAATTATTTGAATAGCCTTGAACCTGTCAAGTGGTTGTTCTTGTTGTTAAAACCCGGGCTTTTTTATTTTTATTTTTAACAAAAGTATTGTTGAGAAATTGTTGAACATTGTGTGCACACATCACCTCGACTATTTGCTACTTCAAAACCACAACCACGATGATCAACATGACGGAAATAATTCAACTTTTATATCTACCACTTACTTGATCGATTAATAATTATTATTATTTTTATGACATTGAAAATTTGATGAGACAACAAAATTTATACTTTCAAACAAGCAATTGATTTTAATTTAAATTTTTCATAATTATTATTGCTTGCTTCATTAAAACATTAACAATTGAAAGAATAAAAAAATATTATTTATTTTCACTTGTGCTTTTTCTGTGTTTTAAAAAAAAAATTATAAAAAAAAATTAATTTCCATTTGAAATAATGATTGCATGCTGAATTTATATATTAATTTTACTGTTTTTTTTTATTTATTTTTTTCTTCTAATAATATAAATAATTTTTTTCAAGTAATAAATATATGGGGGCTGGAATTCAACCTGTCGTAAAATAATCATGTTAGAAAAAATTTTAGAAAAAAATTAAAAGAAAAAAAAAAAAAACTTCATCTTGGTAATTAACTAGATGTTGGATAAAATCATGTAGTTGCATCACAAAACACGTGAACCATTATACGACCTTCTTCAACCTCAAACATTTTTATTTTTGTAATTAATTTTTTTCATTTTTTTATTTTTCTGCTGATCAAAATACTTTTTATAAAAATTTTAATTTTCTAAATATAAATTGTCAATAATTATTGAGTCCATTCAAAAATCTGCATTATGTAAAATTTTTTTAAATAAAAAATTTTTTTTTCTTTTTGATTGTCAAATATGTGTCAACAAAATTGCAAATAATTATTTAATTATTCATTGACACTATTTTCTGTATTTATTAATGAAAATGTATATTTTTTTTTCAACTTAATTTAAATATATTTTTTAGTATTTATTCATCTTGAAAATAAACATTATTCTTGTCACGTTTTATGCAATATTTAACAGTCGAGATACACGATTTAAACAACACGCCAAAGAGTTGATAATAATATTAAGTCAAAGTTGAAATACTAGCTGATTGCATGCAAAGTTAAAATTTTGCATAACAATTGCAATTTAATTTAAATTTACCTAATCAATTATATATATTAATGAAATATAAAAAAACTAAATGAGAATACAAAAATTTTTTTTAGTGTCAATTTGTTTCATTCATTATCAAGGCTTTTCAAATTTAATGACAAAGAACTTGAAGACTTTTTACAGCTCAATAATAACAAGCTATCAAATTAGCTCTAAAATTAAATCAAGTAACTAGCTAATCAACCAACTTTAGTATTGTTTGACCTCAATTTATTCAACAAATAAAAAAATCATCAATTTTTAACATGATTTAAACAACAAATTTCGTGATGATGATTTTAATTTGTGTCAAGGTTAAATTGACACAAAAAAAGCCAATAAATGATTTGATAAAAAATATATATACTGTCAAGAATCACCATGTGAATTCGAATTATTCAAATATATTTTTATGATATTTTTTTATTTGCTTTGTATGGAAAAATGGTAATTTTGTATATCAAGACTTGGCCTGCATGTGCATTATGCATTAAACTAAAATATCGATTTTAATATTGCGTGGTGGTAAAGTCCAAGTCACATATTGATCCAAAAAAATGTCTAAAGCTTTGTGTACAATAGCAGAAAATATTTCCAAGACTTTGAATAATAATTTAAGTAGTTTGTTTAACAAAAAAAAAAATAAAATTTTATTTACTTTTTTGATTTGACTGATGATGGTGATATTATTTATTTATTTTTTTTCATGGATCATCATTCTACATGCCTCAAGTTCAATGAAGAAAAAAAAAAAATAAATATAAAAGAAAAAAAAAATAATCCACTTGTAAGAATAGTTCTAACTTTATCAATTTTTTTTTCCTTTTTTTTTTTTATGTGCAAATCGTGACTTTTTTCTATCTCAATGGAAAACCACCAAGCTGTTAGTTTTTATTTTTTTTTACTTTAAAAAAATTTTCTTAACCTCGTATGTATATTTTTTTATACTGACTTGTTGTATGTTTATCTCAAAAAATTCATAGCACGTAAGAATGTGACCCCCCAACGTTGACATTAGAGAAAACAAAAAACATGTAATCATGATGCGAAAGAATATATAAAAATAATTACAAAAGATGGACTCATCATCAGAATGATATTAAATACTTGTTTACATGTTATATATTATAAATATAATTATAATTTTCGACTCGTTTGTATTACTACTAAAATTGAATAAAAATTTTATGTAAAAAATGATATCTACTTAGCCGGATACCACAAGACTTCCGTTGGGAATATCATCAAGCACATCCTCTACCTTTCTCTCTCTCTTTCAAACAGATGATAAACCTTATTATTTACACGTTAAATTTTTAATAAATATATATATATTTATAAATTATTCTATTAAATATCCAATAATTGTGTTATTTTTTGTTGCAGATATTAATTCGTTGGAGAAAAACTTAAAGAGTCTAAATAAATTACAATAATTGTAAATCATCAATTGAAAAAATAATAAATTTATCAAATTAATTATAAAGATCTAACAATTATCTGGCTAGTGTTATTATTAAAATATAATTAAACAAAAATTGTGCAAATGAATTGCCATGTAGCAAGTGGCAATGAAAAAAAACTTACTAGGATGACTGAAGATTAATTCAGCAAGTCATCTTGGAAATAAAAAATAATTATTGATTGATAACCAGTCAAATAGCGAGTCAATCATAAATAGAAAAACAAAAAATAATAATTACTGGAAAATTAAAATACAATTTGAAAATTGAGATAAAAAAAAGACTGAAGTAAGTGAAAGCAGTAAAATGAAGACAATGGGTGATGTAGTTGCTGATTCAATGGATGATAATTCAAGACAAGAATCAAATCATCATGCATCAGTTAGTAAAGAGTTGGGTCAAAGAACACTTAGGTCTTTAAAAAGAGGACTTGGTCGTTTATGGAGACGACATAGGGGCAATGCCTCGATTACCGAATATGATCCATCCTACAAGGTTGCTTATCTTGGAAATGTACTGACTGGATGGGCCAAAGGTTAGCAATAAACATTACACAGCTCATATTTAGATTTCTTTTTTTTTTTACATGTACATTTGTATACATAACACAAATATATATGTTTATAAATAAAATTAAAATATCATGTTAAAGGGATGTGGTTAATAAATAACAAGTCAGTTTTGTTCTTATTATTATTAGCATCATATTTTTTTTCAAGTTCAAAAAGACAAGACTAAATTGTGGAAGATTTTATGGAGAAATATGAGCAAGTTTGTTATGCTTGGTTGATATTTCTTTAGCTATATCTAACCGGAATTTGTAAATTTATTTATAACGTATTTTAGTGTATATTTTACTTTGTCTTTGATTTTATAGATGCACAGTTTTGAGAAGAAAAAACAATATCATTTGGGAAAGTTTAAAAATTTGGATTGAAAGTATTTCATGTGAAACGTTTGTATTTTTATTGATAAATTTCATTTCAGTCAAATCACCTGGAAATAAAATATTCTGGTAAATAATTTATCTAATAGAAAAATAAATACTTTGATGTGGGAATTAGCAACAAGAACATTAGATATTTTTTGAATGAAAATTTATCATTGTAAAGATAATTGAAGCATATAGTAACATGTCGACATAATGAAATTATGAAAATTAATAACATAATTATTTACTTTTTACTTGTAAATACATTTAGTGTGGGATAGCAACGTTTTTATTAAAAAATAGTACAAATATTGTACTCAATTGTGAGCCTGATTGATCAACAAGACCAACAATGACATGTAGGTAGTTGATGATCTAAAATTGTCGACCCATGCAAACAGCAATTGTTTATATCTGTTAATAACTGAGTAAAGTACTATCATCACATTAACTAAACAATATTCATTATTTAATAGTCAAATCACGTGATAATTTGCACCGGAACTGCGCAGTCAATATTAAATACTCAATATTCAACCCACACATTGTATTTATCTTCATAAATTTTATTTATATTAATTTTATCATTATTATTATTTAATCCAAGTATAATTAATATTATATTTTTTACTGAGCTAAATAACAAGTTTGATTTATCAATGTGATAATGATTCAATTAATCAATACACAAGTGGTTTGAAAATATTCCAAAGAGTTTTTATCAATTGTAAATCTATCAGTACAAGTTTCATTAATTTGCTGGAATATTCTAGACTTGAGTTTATATATTGACCCAGACCTCGCCCTTTACATTTATAAAAACAAGGCCAATTTCTTTCTCTTCATATTTTTATTATATTTATTATTTAAATAAAAATAATTATTAAACTGTAAAAAATAACTTGAGCTCACTGGTTTTTGTATCTGTGTTTGTTTGTTTTATTATTTTTAATTTAAACATATAGTGATGGTATGTTTAACTTGTGATTAATATTCATTGATAAGGATTATATTGGTGACAATGATATTATTGTGGTACAATGACCGAGCATTAGACTCATCATGATGAGAGTCTTCCTACTTTCTCTGGCATACCATGAACCAAACTGCCTTGTGCCAAACGACATTCAATTCAACACTTTGGCCTTAATCATAAATTTTATTATTACGGTATTCACTAATATCTACAGTCTTTGACTTATCAAGCTCAATTAATTCCGTTGGATTTAACCATTTTTTTTTTTTTTAAATTTATTTTTGCTATTTATATTTAACCAATGACCAAGTTATTTTAACTAGATTATCGATAATTTATTAGCTGAAAAATTTCATTGAAAATTCTCGTATTTTTTAATTTTTTTTTTCTATTTTTAATTTGTAGATTAAAAACTGACATTTACACATGACACCAATGACCCAATTATGTTTTTCTTTTTAAAAAAAGTAGACTTTATTAATTATTATTGATAAAATTTTATTCTCTAAATTTATTAAATTTTTATTCACTCGTTATTATTTTGAATCAGTTTTAGGTATTATTTACATATTTTTTTTTCAACTAATAAATATCATAGACCAATTGTTGACTCAATTATTTTACATCATTTTAAAATAAAAAAAAACCACAACTTTCGATATTTTGTAAATAAAAAAACAAAACTGCGAAAGTTATTTTTCTTTTTTTTAAATAAAAAAAAAAGTAGATAAATTTCCAATATATATTCATTTATTTTCCTATAAAAATAGATAATAAAAATAATAATTTAAAAAAAGACAAACTCAATACTCAATAGTCTAATAAATTGATTGACAATTTAAACTGTTCAATTTTTCATCATCTAGAGACAAAAACAAGTACAAAAAAAATGATAAATTATTTTTTTCTTTGTATGAATTTATTGATTGATTGATAATGACGACGATGATGATAGTTTAAAAATGAGAAGCATATAAGGTCAAATGTTTTTTTATAAAAATCTATTGTCGATACAAAAAAAACATATTTATTTTGTGACAGCATTAGATAATTTATAAATAAAAAGTCAATTAATATTTGTATTATGTTAATAATTTTAACAACAACTCGATGATGATGATGACGATTTATAATAAATTCTCACGGGCCATAATTATTTTTTTATATTCATCTATTTAATTATGATTAGTCAACAAAATTGTGATGCTAATAAATTACTTGTGTCTTATTGGGCTGTCATGATAAATTACATTCTATTATCATTTTTTTTTCTACTTATCAATGTCTTTTTTTAAGCTGTGAATTTTTTACTTCCTAGTGCATGGATCGATTTACTTGACAGTATATTTTTTTTAATTCATTGTTTGAAAATTATCTTATCACTTGGTCAAGGCAATGGGATATATTTTTATTCTAAAAATAATATACTAAGAATTCTATTAACCTTTGTTGATTAAAATAACTTTTTTCTTTTAATCTGATAATTAAAGTGGCTCATTATCAGTCATCAGAATTATTATTTTTAAATTTAATAAATGTTAAGATTAATTTTATTGGCACACGTGTGATATTTTTAAATAATTGCAATTCTTTTCTGCTTTATATCAAAGTAAATATTTAAAATACATTTTTTTTTAGATTTCTACTAAGTAATTGGTTAATTTTCGTCTCTTAAACATTAATGATAATTTCAAAAATTAATCATTCAAATGACTTTATGAAAGACGAAGAAAAATAATGGAAACAGATAATAATTAGCATAAAAAAAAAATTAAAATATTCATAATTTTTTTTCTTTTTAAAATGCAATTTATTCTTGTTTCATTTCAATTTTATTTATTTATTATTTTTTGTCACTTGATAAATTTTTGAATATAACCAGTGTCATATTAAAATATCAAAATTCACAAGGACACACGAGTATTTAAAAGGAAAAAAAAAAAAAAAAAAAGTGGAATTTCACCAGTTATTCTAGAAATATATATTTGGAAAGGTCAAATTTTCATGGTGGTGTTGACGATGATAAACATC
>JAPYYR010001301.1:0-33896 GCA_030523065.1 Aphidius colemani
GCCGAATTGAGACCATTGTTCAAGCAAGACCGGTTAACTCACTTGAATTTATAATGCTATTAATTGGCAACATTTCCGCCCTTATAATTCAATCGTTAAAACAGAAATGTTTTATTATTTCCCCGCGCCTTTTACTTCAAAATTTCCCCTCATGCAATTCAAGTTTGTCCTGTTTTAATGGATATATTTATTTATTTTTGTATTATACTTTGCTCGGAATAATAAAAATATATATATTTTTAATATTTAAAGGGCGAAAAACAATGGATTGTCATTTTTCATTATTTATCTAGTTTATTTTATTGACAAATATACAAACGATAATTGAAGTTTAGATTGCATGACACGATCAAATGTCCCACAATCCACCTGAGGTTAAAAAAAATAAAAAATATATATATTAAACGATATGGAGCGGCGTTAGAAGTCTAGTTAAACCGAAAGGCTATCATTAAATCCAATATAATAATGGTTAACGTTCTAAAACGCCCAAGTTATATATTCACGATATACTTGTGCGATGACGACAATAAAAATACTTTTTATATGTACATGAGCACATTGCCTCAAGCTAAATTAGAGACACACATGCACACAGACCGTTTGATAAAAAAAAAAACAAACTTTATTCAATTTAAAAATCGAAAAAAAAATAAACACATCTAAAAAGACCTGTCATGACGCGGTCACGCGGTTAAAAATTATCTAGATTAACACATTGGCTCCTCATCAAACGATTTACTTTTTTTTTATGTATTTTTTTTTCCTTAGCCCTCTTTAACTCGCTTGTCTTTCATATAGATATAATTTGCTTCACCTTCATTATTTGCTTTCTCAATGTAAGCCAATCATGTTGATGATAATGATGATGACAAGTAGCACGCGTGCCCGACAGCTTTTTATAATTGAAATATTAAAACTCGTTAACACGGCCATTGTGAAAAATACATACAAAAAAATAAATTAAATATATAAAAAATTATTCGACACTGCATATGTATATGATAATTAATTATTTTTTCTTTCTATAATTTATATGTGAATGTATAAACGAGCGTATGAGACTTAATCATATATAAAACACCGCTATGATGAAAAAAAAAACAACAAAAAAACCTTTTAAATTGACAATAAATTTGCATCGAGTCAAACTAATTGTTGCTCGGATAAACGTGTATCAAAGGGAAGGCTATTAAAAAAATAAATAAATGAGAATTTAAAATTGAAAAAAAAAAAAAAAAATAGAGAAAGTACACCTAATGTGTCTGCATAGGCGCGCATGTATACGCGGCAATCTAATTGGAGATTTCTATTGTAGTTAAACTATAGCTCGATTGTGTTTGTGCAGTATATGCGACTATTTCAGCCGGAAACTGTAAACATTAAAAATATATATTTAATTTATTTGCATGTATTCACAATCGATATGATCATTCACCACCGCTTATAACGCACTACGCAATCATTTTAAAATCAACAACGAAATAGAAAAATAATCTACATCTAGATGTTCTCAATTTTATGATAAGTTTACACATTATTTTATCAATGATCATATAAAAACAATGGAGAAAACATGAAATTTCATAATAAATATGAAAAAGAAAAACAAGTTACTCCAGATACAAGATCGTTTAAACATTAAATATATTTTTTTTCTATTTCTATTTATTGATTTAATGAATAATTTGCAATTTGTAGTGCATGTATAACAGCTTAGAATATCATCTTAAAGCATCACAAATCAAACACAACGCCCACGACATACAGTTTCTGTAACTTGCAAATAAATAAAAATAAATTAAAAATGAAAAATAAAATAAAATAATGTTCTAAGAAGTTTAAATGAAACAAAATGAAAATAATAAAAAAAAGTTCATAAACGTTAAACAAGGAAGAGATAGGACGGTACTTGATACACACTGACTCAAAAGAGAGTAAAAAAAAAATAAACATAAACGTATACAGGACATAGCTGAGTGTCCTTTTTTCTTATCATTATGCGGGGGAGTTTTTTTTTATTCGCATATATAGCAGAATAGTTAGTCAAAGTTAGTATAGTTATATGCATCAGACAGCAGCTGATGCCTGGTGAATTATGAGAGCTCAAAGATCGTTTTCCTATATATATACGGTACACTTGGTCTTGTTCATGTTAGACTTTATAAAAGTAAATAAATAAAAAAGGATGTGTGCAAATAAGTGCAAGATCTTGGTGAGATTCTCTAGTCAGCGTTAGCTTTACACGCACAGTTATAGCTTTCATGTTGAGGGGGATATTAAAGACATGGAAAAATATATATTTCAAAAAAAAAATGCATACATTTATTCAAGATGGTCAACAGAATTTCCGTAGCCGCACATTAACGCCCCGAGAAGATATGCCCGGTTGCTTCTATTATATTTATCTATGAAATAATGCGGCATTTCTTCGTTTGGAATTTGGAAAAATGAAAAATTATGACAAGTGTATTTGGATTTGTTGGTTGGCCTAAATATTAAATAGTCAATATTTAGAAATTGAAGGATTTTTTTTACGAAGAAATCATCTATTTATTTCGTTGGATTTTTTAAAAATGCATAATCATTTGTTTGATAAAATTTAATAAACTAAACTATTCATTTTCTTGGTAAATATAAATTTAAAAATAGGAAAAAAAAATGTATCAAAACTTTCTATAGAACAAGACAAACAAATGTTGCGAAATTCAATTGGCACATACAGTTAAACTTGTGGTGACACATAGAGATCATCAGATTGCTAGGCAACATAATACCAGATTTTCAAGATTTTTTTTTGAAAAAACTTCATGACAATAATATATCAAGATGAATCAACTTTATTTTCATGATTATTATGTGTTTTTTTTTTTGCAAGATGCCGCCACATTTGATAATATATGTATGAAAAGTAGAGTGATTATAGAAATAAAAATTATTTTATTCAAGTGTTTGTGACAGTTACTTATTACGCAAGGATAATTCTATTGTGCGTTGATTCTGATGCAATGAAAAACACGCTTGAAATTACGTCCCCCGCAGTATATTACTAGCTGGTTCATGTCTGGCGCTACGCGTGGCGTTAATAATATATTATGCCACCCCCGTGTGTGTGTAATGTGTATATATTGCTTTGATTTTTCAAAAGGGACCTGGTGAATTTTTTTCAAGATAAACTAGTCTTCATGTGGCGCTGAAAAAGTTCAGGGTCTCATTGAAACTGTAACCCATTTAACGATGCATTAACCAACTCTATATGAATTAACCAAGTCGTTCATATAAATATCTACATATTTTACAAGTTCTCCAACCCACGTGTGTATTTTTAAATTTTTTAATTTGAAAATAAAAAAATTAATTAATTTTTCTATTAGATATCGATAATTGTCGCACAATAGAAAGTGTTATTTGAATAAATTATCAAACCAAAAGTAACACAATTAAAATCTCATTGTTAAAGAATTGTTGTTTTTTTTTTCGACATTTTTAATTTTTAATTATAAAAAAAAAAAAAAAATTCAATATATATATTTATCACGCCATAGTGTTTTGTAATATACACAATATATTTATTTCATTATTAAAATTTAAGATTAAATTAAAAAGAGAGAAAGAGCCAAACAAGCTGGTCATTTGATATTTTTTTTTAATTTTACTTCTTCGATCGAGTGATTACGTATATTGAATTTGGAAATTATTGGCGCCTCGATCTCGATATGTCTGGGAATGTTTGTATAAATTTAAAGAGACTACATAATCTCATGCAATATTTAAAATTCAATAGTGCGGTATTATCGAACAATGCGACTGTCAGTTGGTGTATCTTGATAGGTGTTATATAGACATAGCCGCAAATAATGCGTGGTACATGAAAGTCAACAAATTGATAGACGAGGCGTCAACATTCATGTCCGGTTTACCTATGTTCACATGTATTATACTTTATGCAAACTTTGTATGACAATACGCACTCACGATGGCCCATTTTACATGTTATTTTTTAATTTTTGATTCACGCCCTTTTAGTATATTATAACACAGCGAGTCACGCGATAAATAGGCAAACCCGTTGTCCCAACATTATTTCAAAATTTAAACAAAAAAAATATATATATATTTATAAATTAATACCAATAATATGCGTGTCTTGATTTCTTAACCATACAAATTGGAAAAATGAAATAAATAAATCTATGAAATGAATATTTTTAATTTAATAGTAAAATAGTTTGTCAGATGGGGTATTTTAATTTTATATATGTTTTTTCGGTAATAAGCGTATACAAAAGTTATGTATGACTATGAAAAATTTAAAACATAAAAAACGCATGAGGGCGTGTGCTCGTATATACAAAAGTATAATATAAAAGTTGTGTTTATTTGGTCGGCACGCGAGGTAAGAGAAAGGCACACACAGTCCATCGAGAATGCATCTGTACCACTTTAGTTTAACCAAGATAAGAAGGTACAATGATACTATATAATGATACACGCGCGTGTGTGTAACACCAGGCCATTCGTCTTGGTCACTTTAAGCGTTGAGTACCACGCAAAAGATCGCACCGATGCACAAAACCGATTTATATATGTGAATAAATGACTTTCTTGACTAGATTGGACCGCCCAAAAGTGCCGAAATCATTTGATCTTGTCCTCTGATATATTTTATATTTATTTTTTTGTCAACATTTCAGGATAATAATATTCAAGTGCAGTTGTTTTCAGGACTAGAATCATAATATCATCAAGTTTAGAAATATTTTCGGTAATATTAAAGCTTCCAAGATGCTTATGCTGCGATGTATTTTGAATACTAGAACCAACTGCCTGAGAGAAAATATAGAGATCCTTTTTATCTGTCTTTGGGGATGAGATGTTTCTTTTTTTTCGGATTTTTTTATTTTTAAAAACAGGTAAAGAAAATTGGTCCCTCAAAAAGTTCCACGTTTTACCGTTCTCAAAAAATGTGACGCTGATTTAAATAAAAATATTTGAGTTTAAAAAAAAAACCTGATTAATCATCCTTATGAAATAATGATAAATATTAATTTGAATAATATTATAGTTGGTGGTTCTTGGATAATAATGGCTAATAACTGCAGTTACATAAAGGTAAAACAGTTTTGTCTGGACAAGGTGCCTATTTTTGATTGATTTATAATGTTAAATTATTGACTTACAAATTATTGTGATCTTGTTAAAGGTGAAATGGGTTCTCGTGGATCCAGACGAATTGGCAATTTTAACCATGGTGAGTTTTATATCAGCTAAGCTGATCGTATTGACGGGTCACCCGCATTCTCTTGTATCGTTAAAAATTTCAAATCAGCAACAGAGATACATGGATTCGTAATTGGCCTCGTCGCATTCAACACAAACTGATTGGCCAATGAAAAATTATTCTCATCGATCCCAACGTGTCGATAATGATTCAACATATATATTTTTAATTTATTTTTTTATATATAGGATTACTATGGAGTCCATTGCAAAGTTGTCAGTAGCAAATTCTTGGCTTTTTTTTTTTTGACGCTGGTCAAGTTGTGATGATGTCTTCAGATCATTGACCTTCCCATTACACCAAATGACGACAGGACACAGCATCAATATCATCAATAACTATAAAATATAACAACAATAAAAATCATGATTAAATTTGCAATATTTTAGCAATGGATGAGTGGTTTGTACATGGCTAAATTTCCGTTAGGTCTAAATTGAAAGCTAATCTTTATATTTATGATTTATTTTATTTTTTTTCATTTTAAGAATTAATAAAAGGATTTAATATGCCGATTTTACTTTGTATATAATATTTTTAATTCTCTTTTTTTCTTTTTGCTAATTCTATAATATAATGAACTCAAAGTCCAACTTTTAAAAACAGGCTTGACGTGATAAAAATCAGACAATTATAATAATCTAAAAATAAAAATATATTATTGTTATTTATGTTTAATTTTTTTTGTAGAAAAAGATAAAAAATTAAATTTAAAAAAATCTGCACAATCGTATTTTTTTGAATGAAAATATACGAAATCTTTGAGAATTTCAACGACAAAAACAAGCCGCCAGGTACCTTTTTACCCTCTAAAATAAATAATATACCTGCGCACATGCGGGTTTGAGTACGTGCCATCAACATCTTGGCCGAATAACGAAGCAAAAAATAAAAAAAAAATCTATCAGAAAAGAAATCTCAACAAAGTGGCGCTGAAAATTGAAGCTAAAATTCCGCATGATGTTTTATAATTTTTTTTTTTTTCTTTTTTCAAAGCAAGGTACTATCAGGGTGGATGGACTTAGAGGTGGTACCAACAAATATAACGGCCCAGCCTCGGTTTAGGTGCCGAAATCACATGTCGTGCGCCAGTCATTCTATTTTTTTTTCATTTTTTTTATATTCTTTTATTTCTTATTACTTTTTATATTTTATTTCTTTGATATTTCTTTCTGGCTTGGAAAAACCAGACACAATGGCATCTCTCCGGGTGTGAATAAAAGATTTTCATTCCCCTCTTGGATCTTCTTATACAGACAGAGTGTATAAACTCTCTCTCAAAAAAAAAAAAAAAAAAAAAAAAAAAAAAAAAAAAATCAACCACCATCTGTACGTTGACTTGAGGTTTATGTAGAAAAAAATTCAATAAATAAATAAAATATATATATAAGAATTGATTTTTCTATATATTGATGGAATTTTTTCATTCTAAAAATTTCTATTTAGAATAATATAAAACGAAAAAACCTCTATGAAAGTTAGAGTTTTATAAAATAGAAAAAAAAAATAAAATTTATAATCTCCGTATTTTACTTTCAAGACAAAAGTTGGCTCGATTATCAACTGGTATCACAAGCTTCCTGGAAGCCATAAGAAAAATAGAAAGATATGACACGATCTTTGCTAATTTGTTATTTTTTTTTTTAAAAATATTATAGTTGATACATTACTTTGGTATTATATGAATAATCAAGAAGAAGTAATCGTTACGCGCCGGTTGCTGTTTATTACTATTAACAATTTATTTATCTACGAATATTATTGGCGGGAGCAAATATGCAATATGTTTTTCTGTTTCTCTATGTACAAAATGTATATGCGGATGAAAATAACGTTTTAAATCTGACTTGATGCGAATAACGACAAACGATAATTCCATAATTATTAATTTATTGAAGTGAGATTATCATTAGTCATGTCGACGATAACCGGATTTATTCTAATGTCATATACAACTTTTTGATCATTTTAATAAAATGACTATTGATATTATTTATTTTATTTTTTCATACTGTGGATATGTGTGTGTGTACAATGCAAAAGAATAAACCAGCTCGCGCGTTGGGTACCTGCGACACAAAAAATATAATAAAAAATTGAATGAACACACCTGCGTATGTATAGCACAGTAGACTTTTCAATTCTTCTCATCTTCTTTCAATATTTTCTTTAATGCCAAATATGAATCCACTGCCTTCAGCATCTTGATGTATCCAATTCTGAAAATTTAAAATATTATTTCCTTCAACAAACTAGATTCAATTATTTTAAATAAATTTTAATAAATTGTTCAACAAAATAATACTATGCGTATTCAAATTGAATTCAGGTATGAAATTAAAATATATCTACACATTAGCAAAAATAAAAATTGTCAAAATGAAAAAAAAACTGGATATAACCAGATGTAAAATAAAAAAGGGTTGTAATACAAGTTGAACTGGTTAAAAATACAAGTTACTTGTTATTTTTTTTTTTTTTTTTTGTGACCAAACAACTAATCCCTTAGAATTATTATTCTAATTTTTTCTTTTTCTTTTTATAACAAGAAATAATGATATACAAAATCAACAGTGTGAATATAATAATTTAAAATATAAAAAATAAATATTAAAAAAATATTTAAAATAAAGCCAATGTTGAGATTAAATATCTCAAACTGAACATTTCAATGATAATATATTTTAATCTTTCTATTTTCTTGACATTTCATATCACTAAGTATATACTTGAACTTGAAATTTCATCAATAACATTTTGAACAAATAAAAGTATATATGAAAAAAAAAAAAATAAAAAAAAAAAAAGTCAATATAATAATGACGGAAAATTTATTTAAACCAAAAGATAACGAAAGATTTTTTCAAAATAAAAAAAATATGAATAGTATAATTTCTGAGGTAATATAAATAATAATTATAAAATATTTTGCCTTTTTATTTAATGTAAATTCTGGTGGATAAAATTATGTACATATAAACGAAATCATACATTGCACATACACTTTGAGTACCAGGTGCTCTTGGTGAACAATTCAGGGCGCGTGTCCATATAGCCTGGTAGTGAGGGCAGGTGAGCCCCCTGTATTGTAAATCTCTGGCTTTCTGGGGGGATTTATAATAATAAAGAATCCATTCCATTTATACAGTCGTCGTCTCTGTATATACAAACTATTTTTATACATACGTACGTACATCATAGATTTTCAGTTGCCCGATGGTTTAAAATTTTTTTGTTCATATATACCTGTATTTATACGAGTAAAAACTTGTACACGCGCGCATACCAGCAAGCAACCGAACGACCCCAAATATACTTTTAGGGGTAGAAAAAATAATAGATGAAAAAGAGAGAAGGAAATGAGAGAGAATTTACTTTTACACACATAAATATAATGAGGATGTCTCTGAGGATATCAGAAGGGCATACACATCTCAAAATATTTCATACATATATCCATAGTCCATAATGTATTTGACGAAGCAGGAACAGGCCTGCAACAGGGTGGCAAGGGGAAAGTTGTACCCACCCCAAACCTCACCTAGTCGAGCGCACTTCTATTGTACTTAGGTAAGGCAGGTGATGAGAACGGTTAAAATACGCGACTCTACAAGGCGGTTCTCATCTCAACTTTTTTTTATCTAACGGATTTTTTTTTTTTATTTTTAATTTTTATTATTGGGTTTTGAAATAATTTTATGTAGGATTAAATATACTTGATGAATAGAAATATATTCGTCCGATCCTACTGATGGCTTGATTAATAATTAATTTATTCAATCTTTTTGGCATCTAAAATTACTGGAAAATTGTAGACAATTGTCTGTTTTTTTTTTCTTCTTTTTTTAATATTTAAAAGTGAAAATGTAGAAATGATTTGTATTATTGAGGTTTTGTTGAATTGAAAAATTGAATTGAGTTGAGAACCAAAGAGATAGAGCAAAAGAAAAAATAAAAAAAGTAATAAATATAAAAATGGGGCACATGCCTCTTTATGGTCATTGCACCATTAGCGTTTTGTATATATTTATTGAAAGAAGCGTGCAAAATCTCCCTCTCTTTTGAG
This sequence comes from Aphidius colemani, assembly GCA_030523065.1. Classification (NCBI taxonomy): domain Eukaryota; kingdom Metazoa; phylum Arthropoda; class Insecta; order Hymenoptera; family Braconidae; genus Aphidius; species Aphidius colemani. The sequence continues at coordinate 9,348 of JAPYYR010001301.1, forward strand.
CTTTACAATGTAATATTATTATTTTTTCTCCATTTTTCACCTTTCAGAGGAATACTCTCGATGGCCAGTTTGGTTTATGTATATAGTGATCAATAGGAAAAATCGATAGTGTACTCACCCAATAGAGCTGGGCACGTGCCATCAGCTGTCGTGAAAAGCTGGACCACAGCTGGCACACACCATCAAGAATAAATGCGTTCATCGTAGGTGCACCCGATTTGTGCACACAATGATTTTATTATTCTTTATTTTATTTTCTTGTGGTTCGTGGTGCATTTTTTAATTCAAAAAATGTGAATGTGTGCAGTAAAACTCACTTTAACTGTCCATCTCATTGTCGTAAGAAGTGAACAAACCAAAGACGGACGAGTAGTCTCTGGTCAATTCCTTTTGCGTCGCTCCATATACCAGGACATTTATTTTATTTTTTTTTCCTGTAATATATAAATAAAATAAAATACATATAAAGGTATATATATTGTTATCTGAGAGAGCAACAACTCATGACGGAAATCCAGCCATCCACGATCTCTCTACAGCTCTCATTACGTCGCCACATATTTATTTATGGTTGCATTGCGTTGGATTATTTTGTATTCTCAGAATTTCAGAATTTCCCTTTTTACTCAATACAATATTTTAAATTATTTATCATTTTTTTTTACTACCGATTATTGATTATTGAAAATGAATTATTTTTTTTTGTTATTAGAAGAAGTAAAAGTATGTTTTTATCAATTGAAAACTAAATATTGTTTCTTTTAATAATATAGATTATATAAAAAAATAAATGATAAAACAAGTTTTAGTGGTACAAGAACAATTTAGTGAAAAATAAAATGAAAAACAGGATATAAAAATCAACTTTGTGTGACAAAAGAAAATGTATAAGTGTAGGCGGTGCGGGTTCACCACAAACGCGAGGGCGGGAATTACGATACGCTCGATGGAAAATCGTAAATCCAAGAAAACGCAGTAAATCCAAATGCCATTATTGTCCAGCTCAGTGTCGTGATTTAAAAAATAAAATAAATAAATAAAAATAAAAAATATTTCTTACCAGTTGTTGTTGACGCTTTTTTTTTTTTACTCAATTTTTAAAAAATATATTTTTTTATTTTTATCTGTGACAGAAGCTTTCGCCGCGGGCCGCCGTGGACAACGGGATTAAATCTGATCGCAGAATTGATAATCTTGCTGTTGAATGATGATGTTGATTTTTCGTCTTCTATTCATGCAACTAAAAAGGAAAAAAATAAAAAAATGTTTTTTAATTTTGTATTGTATTTTACCGAAAAAATATTGATGTTTATATTTAAATAGAATTTAAGAATTTTCTTGTTTTTTTTTTTAAAGTCATAAACTAGTTATAAGCTGCAGTTTCCAAGACCATGTCACTGCCTTTATTAATTTTAAATTTTTAAATATTTAAATGTAAAATTTAACGGAATAATAATTAATTTCTTTAAGCCCAAAAGACATCTGCAAATAGTCAGACTAGTTCTACAAAGAATTGATTGCAAATCTTTAAAATAAACTCAAGTGGTAACCAGGTGGTCTTATAAATTAATTTTATCAAAAAATATATCCCAGTGTATATTCCCAAGCAAAGAAATATATAAAAATCTCAAGATGTAGATACTTTAGTTGGTTTTCATTTAAGTTATATATAAAACACACGATCATACGGGTTTATTATTTGTTTTTTAAATTTTTTCTTTCATCATTATTAACGACAATGCAAATTGCTGATTGGAAGAAACGAATGACGATATAAGTAAAAGAAAAAAAATACAAACGGACAATTGAACTCATACGAAAACTAAAAAATTATTGTTAATAAGAAGGGTTGTAATTCTTCGTCTTGGTTGGGGTGTATCACAAATAAAAATCAAAGAGAATAATTTGTATATACAAAATGTGCATAAAAAAAAAGCAGCAAGGGGTATAACTACTTGTTACACTTGGAATGTTTTTAAACGTTAATGTATAACTTTCAAGAAGCCAATTGAAATATTTAAAAACGTGAGAAACTTATTGCTCCGATTGTTAATAAAATATATCCTTTTTTTCTCTTTCATATTTTAGCTACTCAAATTTAAATTTAAAAATATCCTAATGACAAATTTGTGTTATGGTATGTTTAAAATTATAATTGGCATATAAATAATATTTAATTTTCTAAAAATAGTATATTTTGTTGAACATCAAATTCGTATATGGTGGAATTTGATATTTAATTTGATACCCGTTACTAAAATCGCACATGTCTTTCAGTGTTGCACATGCCGATATATGGGGTCGCGTTGTACAATGCCAATAATAACCTATCGTCAATTTTTCCCCTTCATAATAAAATAACAAAAAAAAAAAAAATATATATAAGACTTTATACACACCTAGTATTAATAGTTGTAGCATCCCTCGCAGATTCCAGCAGATGCGCTACTACAACTACCCTCGCATGCTACTCTCGTCTAGTATTGTCTAGGGGGCCCCCACAATGAGTTTTTAGATGATGAGGGCAGGTGTGTGTAGGACCCCATCGGTATGTATTTCTGCCTCCCTTTTCATTCGTAACTTTATTTACAAATACATATATGTGCTGCATGAATATATATATTTCTTCACTTACAGGGCGCGTGCCCCACACGAGCGGGGGCGGAGATTTTTTTCCCCCTTTTCTTTATTTTTTATTTATTTCATTCTTTAATATCAAACGCAAGACGTTTTGTATATACTGAGAGGGTCGTCAATGTCTTTGAGTGACGATATATTTTCTTCTATTCTTTTCTTCATATTGCGCCTTTTCAACTTTTACAAACGAATGTAAACGACGTTTTAAGACTCCAATTACACCGTATACTTCTTGTCGAATTTTATTGTTGTATATATACTGACAAAGTCGAACAATCATTTGATGTGATAAAATCTAAAAAAGAAAATAATAAAATTGAAAATTCAGATAGTTTTTCATCATTGAAATTTAAAAAAATAAAACGTTATATGCATAAACAATAAGTGATGCTTATGTAAGTGACGCGTGGTTAGGACCAATGTGCAAAAACCCTTTATATAATTTTCATAGCCCTTCTAGTTTTTTTTTTCTTAAACAAAAATCCACTTGGCTAAAAATCGACATCAGCACCGGGCTAGCACCCCTATTATATTCATAAAAATCTCAACGGTCAACGGACCGACAACTGGTTGATCGCATATATTGAGGGGAACACATGTGTGCAAGTTTTGAAATGAAAAGAAGCAACCAAAAAGCCTACTATTTTTGTGCACTATATTCATCTAAAAACGCGTGCTCTTATGGTATATATCTCCCTTTCACCCTCCTTATTTCCCCTGGTCGCATCACTTTTCTATACACTCTATTTCGTTTTTTTTTTTATTTTTTTTGTATAAGTATGTATGGAATTGAAAACGGACGCGTGCCATCGGTAAAAGTTGCAAGCTGGACCTGGCAGAAGCGTGAAATATTCAAGGGGGAGGAAAGGATGTGGATACATATATGATTTTGTTGATGAAAAATAAGAGAGAATAGGGTGAAAGACTTGATGGTTATAAAATATATTTTAGACCAATGCTAACTCGATTGTGGAAAATAAAAAAAAAAAAATCATCAAGGGTCTGGACCACAACGTGTCATGATTTCAATATGAATAAATAAATATATATAATAATAAAAATTCATAAAAATAAAAAAGAACTTGATGGAAAAAAAAGGGTTGTTTAGTTAGGAAAAAAAATCAAAATACTTGACAAGCGCAAAAATTTAACCATCATTTGGTATATTGTATTACTGCGCAGCTGAAAAGTTAAAAATTTATTATATTTACTTAAAAAAATGAAATGTTTTTAATTTTAAAATTTTTTTTCTTCTATTTTATTTCCACTTATACTTGAAATTATGTAGCAGGTTTGTTAAATTTTGAGGGTTTTGTTTGTATTGCGGTAAGAGACAAAAGAATCTTTTGGGGATGGTCAAGTGCACCGGGGTAAAAGTAGTAACTCAAGCTAGTTTTCAAGATGGTTTGCTAATATGGTAGTTTTTCAACTTGCTGAAAACACTGGTTTACTGCCTGCTGTGCATGTGTTCAAGTATCAGGTTTCTTTTGAAATGTAACCCAAAAAATGAGCCCAAGTAAAAGAAAAAAAAATAAATAAAGAATATCTTTATATATTTTTAAATATCTATTGAAAAAATCACTAATATGCTTTTTTTTATTTTTGTTTTTCAAGATTTTGTCAATACGCGATTCAATCGGCCATTTGCGAGATCTTAAAAAGCTTCAACCCTCCACCTCAAGATAACAATCCAAGATAATCATTTGAACTAAATAAAGTAAAAAAAAATCTGGCAAATTGTTTTATTTTTTCCATTTTGTTTTTTTTTTCTTTATGTCTTGAAATTTCATTTCCATCTTTAGAAGGTTCCGCCCACCAGGAAAAGGGTCTCGTAGGATCAAGACGACCAAAATCTGTATTGTTATACACACGAAGGGTAGAACAAAAAAATTGGTCGAGATGAAGGGGAAATTGAATTTAGATGCGTTTATATATATGTTGTTGGTAATGTACGAAAGGGCCGTCTCGGATGTCGGTATCCGGTTGGTCACTTCCGGCATATACGCGTGGCATATAGACACGTGGCAGGGTGCCTCTAAGGGGTACCCCAAAGAAGCCTAAAACCCCCCTTTAATTTATTCTCTCTTGGACTATTTCTTTTAAGCAACTCCAAAAATAAAAAAAACCCCCCCTCGAACTATTTTCTTTACTTCAAAATAAAATTAGAGTACCAGTCGTCGTCTCTCCACATATACATGTATATATATGTCAAGTAGGAAATGTCCATCGAGCACACGACGAAATCTTTCTCCCTTAATTTACCGACAAATGCAGATGATTATTTGCCAGAGGCTCTTGGACCTTCCGGTCACAAATTATTCTATAGAATTGTATAAATAAAAGCTTTATGAATATTTGAGTTTATGATGGAATAAAAAAATTTGTTGATTCATCATTATCAACAGCAGAAAAAAAAAAACTATAATATACATACGAAGCCAGCTGATGTTGATTTTGAATGAAAATATTTTATAATTTAGGTAATATCTGGAAAATTTTGGTAACTTTTGAATTTTCTAAAAAGAAAAAAACGTTTGAAACATGATTTTCTTGTAGAAGACTTATGATGTGTATACACTTGTCTTCAGGGTGCACCCGTCGGTTACGTAAGGCGTTTTTACGGCACTTGCCATCGCTTGCTTTCGTTTGAATGGCATTGCTCTGGGTGCTTGAATAGGATTTGAGCTTTACAAAGGATTCCAAAGGCAAAGAAACCGACAAAGAAGAAAGCATTCGAAAGACTTCTATTGTTGAAGCCAAAACCCGCACCAGCCAACCATCCAGCCAGTTGCGAGGTGACATACATCATCAGGCATGGATCAAAGTTTTTAAATTTCAAAATTTTTAAAAATTTTTTACCTTATAGCTTGGAGAGCAGTTCTTGTTGGAGACATTATTTTCAATTTGATAATCCAGTCCTGAATTTATATATATTTTTTATTTTCAGTAGACGCAAGAGGTGTGTGTAGACAGGTGAGCATTCAGTGGCATTGATTCTTTATGATTTTGCATCTGCTTGTGTGTGCATGTAGAGTTTATGTTATATACGAAGGGATCCAGCAGTACAGCTTCTAAGAACATCCTGCAATGTCATATTGATCCAAGTTACTTTCAAAGAAGCTGTCCCCTGAATCATCTTTGATGGCACGTACCACACACTGTTGCCATGCCAGTCACAATCAAAAGAAAGTCAATTCCAATCGATGAATCCATCTTTCTGAAAAATATTTTTTCTATTTTATTCCTCTATTTTTATATACGCACATATACATTAATAACGAGGCATATATTTTATATACATGAATAACGTGATAAATGACAAATTTCTATAACTGGCTATTCAAATCGTCGAGTGATATCAACAGTTTGTATCTAAAATATATATATAATAGAATATTAAATGATGAAAAATCTACTAGGTACTTGGACAGAGTTCAATGGGGTGCTAAATACCAAAGGCGAAAAAAAAAACTAAAAACAACTTTAGTTCAATTGTTGTCAAATGTCACTTGCAACAAAAAAATAAATTTAAAAAAAGGACTTTGCAAGTAAAATTTGCAGCATCGCAAAGATATGAAAAGTACACCCTTTTTTTTCATTTTAATTTAATTTCGTGCATCTGCTCATGGGCATCTGCTGACAGATGCAAGCTCAGTATTTTTTCGCATTTTTAAAAGAATAAGCATAGACCAAACCAGAACAGACCAGTAGCAGTAGTAATGGCATACATGTAGAGGGTGAAGTAAGAACTATGCAGCCTTTTCCTTATAGCTACAGGTAACCCCCCGGAAATGTAATTCTAAACACCACCTCTATATCTTGGATATGATGACTCGCCTCCTTCATCATCGCGTGCAAGAAACCCCCCTGAAATCTTTTTTTTTTTTTTATATCAAGAGGGTTCCAAACAAAACCAAAGCAATTCTCTATTTTTTTTATGAACAAATGAAACAAGATTACCCGTCACCTCTTTGGAATATTTAAGAATGCAACTTTCAAAGATAAAGTTACTTGTTATTATCTAACTTCCTTCACTTTGATTTTGTATATTTATTTTTTTATTTTTTATCGAGGCAAAAAGTCTCTCTTTTCTTTTCAAATACATTTTTTTTTTTTTTTGGACAATATCATTTTTGACAACACCTGGATAATTTTTTTTTTTATTTTCAACGCCTTCATCCAATTCGCATCTGGCTAAAAATTCGTTGGAGGTAACACCTCCGATTTTTGTGTTGATGGAAGGTAAAAAAAAATAAAAAAAAAATAGTGATCGTTAAGAAATTTTATCTGACACGTAGAATATTTTATTTTGTTATTAATTTGAGAAAAAAAAAATAAAAAATTTGTTTTTCAAATGATGGACTGAGTAATTAATGGCAGGCGTGAAAATGGGGATGAAAGGTCTTGTTCAGGGAGTGGTCGGAAGATAATAAGATACACGAGTTAATGGAACAGCCTGAGGTAGCAATCGCCCTTCAAAATTTTGCCTATTATTTCTTGGTCATCTTGGGGTTTAGTATAACTAACAAATAGCTAGTTAAACACACTTGGCCAACAATGATGATACCACATTTTTTAATCAGCCAATTAATAATCAACTAACCAGAGAAAAAAAAAAAAATAAAAAAAAAATAGTGATCGTTAAGAAATTTTATCTGACACGTAGAATATTTTATTTTGTTATTAATTTGAGAAAAAAAAAATAAAAAATCAATAACACAAAATATAAACCAGCAAAAAGTCACGTCAAAAGTATATCCAAGAAGCCAGAACGCTAAACATAAACTGAGAATGCTTTTACAGTTGTTTTTTGATATAAAATTTTTACCCTATATTATATTTCTCTTAAGAATATATATCAAGTGAAAAATAAAATAAAAAATTATAATAAAATAAACGAAAAGAAATGGAAAAAAAGTTTATACTCCTTCGACTTTTAATCAAACAAAACGTAAATATTCCAAGTTAAATGGAATATTTAAAAAAAAAACTATCTCGAGGCCGGAAATTATTCAGGGATATTTATTAATATTTACCCTTTATAATATTTGTGTGAAACAAAAGTTACTTACATATTTTAGTGTGGTTAGATAGGCTTTAGTAGAGCTTACTAAGCAGATGCTCTGGAAAAGTAGCTGTCTTGTATAGAGCACATGCTCTTATTGCCGCACAAAGTTCATTTATCCGAGGGTCATGGATCCCTCTCTTAAAGTCCGCACCCTCCTTGTGTCCTCATCTTTTTTTTTTGAGCAAAATGACGAGTCAGTTTTTCATTTCTATATATCCTTTGATCCTCTGTCTCTATATTAATTTTATTTTTCTTTGTAAAAATATATTCGTCATGCGATATAATATACGACGAGTGATTATTAATTGAAGTATATATGAACATAATATTTCAGCCCTTGCGTGTGTGATATACTCACTTTTATTTGATGTACACAACTGGCAGGTGATGTTGATGAGTCAGATGCGTCACTAGCTGCAATATAAAAAATTAATATTAATAATAAAAATTGATTCTCTATAAATTAATTAAATTTTGTGGATATCCTAATAAAAAATTTCAGGTACACAAATCTTTTATTTATTTTTTGAATAAAAAAATAAATAAATATATACATAACACCCAGGATGTATTTAAAATAATAAAAAAGTATAAAATTGGTTGATCAAAAGTAGCGAAATCAATCGACAATTTGTGTAATAAAAAAAGAAATCAAAGATTTGATGATTTTGATTTTAGCCTGTGGGCAATTGACCTTGGTTATATGTATATATGTGAGGCTATTTTAAAGGCAAACAACTATAATCGACACCTCTTAAAAATCATTGATGATACCTGAAGGGTTTCTATACCACGTGCGCCTTGTTTTTGTTCATCGATACTTCAAAGTTGTATTCCGCCTGACCATACATGCCGCGGCATCATCACCAAAATTAATAAGAAAAAAATAAAAAAAAAGGAAGCGAGAAGAGCAATTATGTTTCCTATCAGCTGCCTCGTTGATTCTTCATCTATCCGTCAAACAAGTTTAGACCTTGGAAAAGATAAACTCTCGGTGAAATAAGAGGAAAAAAAAAATAAATTTAATATATTTATATACATGTAAATATAAAAACTATCGTATCACGTATAGAAAATTATTTTTTAGTTTACCATCAGTTGAATCTCATTATCGATATTTTGTTTGAAGAATTTGAAGGTCGTGGAAGATTTCTTGATGCTGATAATCAGACTATATTTATTTAATGATGAGAAAAACAAAACTGAAAGAGAAAAAAGAAAAGAAAATTATACCTGACTGAAGAAGCAGCATTAGTGGATGTTGAAATAAATATAAATAAATAAAAAAAAAAATAAATAAAACTGTATGCACTGACTGTGAAAAAGCATAACAAACAGATTACCTTCATTTATCGGTTTAATAAATATACCAAAACTCTTAATCCTCGGAAATGACGGAGACAACGTTGATAACAAATATTCAACAATATTTCGAGAAACATGCCGATGTATATTTTTCTTCGTTGTGGTTGTTTTTTTTTTTTTTATTTTCTTATCATTTATTTGGGGGGTGACTCGATGATAAAAAAAGGAAATCGGCTTTCAAAGAACAGGCTTCGATTTTTCGACAAACACAATGCTAGAAAGAAAAAAATAATAAATAAATAAAAAACATGTTAATATATATACACACATTTATTTTACGATGTGTGCATATCAATATTATATATTTGCAGTTAATAATATTCACAGAAAAATAGAATAATATGAAAAATAAATGAAAAAATAAAAATGTCAAAATTTTATATTTAATTTTGCACAATTTAATTAAAAAAAAAAAAAAAAATGTAGGGATAAGTATATATTTACTTATATTTGGCTGCAGGTGACAACAGCATCGAGTGTGTCACATTCATTTTCAATATTTTTTTACCAAACTGAAGTCTTATCGGCGCCAATGGCGAGCACATATATCGACGCACCTTGTGATGAATGCAAACAAGGTGATATAAATTTTTTTTTTTGGATACCAGATATGCAGGATGTCATAAGAGTTTAACTGAAAAAAAGAAAAAATTATTTATTTTAAAATTCTTGTGGACAAAAAAAAACAGTAAAGTATTATGCAGCATATTTGATAAGAGATAAAATTAAATTATTAAATAAAAAATAATATTCATTGGCTTTTGTGGTTTTAACATTGCAATTCATTTAAAAAAAAAAAATTTAAAGAACTTTGAAAAGACCAGTGAATGATTCAACCGAGTTTGTTAGACGAGCCGCAAGACAACCACAAAAATCCCCTTTGATGTTTCGCAAAAATAAAAAATAAAGAATGAATGAAATGAAGATGATAAAACCACAATGAATAAACACACTTATGCACATATATCTAACCCTCGAATTTAATTTATTGTCATGTATTTTTGATGCGGTTAAAATAGAGCCAAGGGTTTGCAACACATTTTCATTGAGTTGCAAAAATCAATTGAACCATATAAATTAAATTTATATTTCAATTTGGGAGTTGGCGTTAGTAAAGAGTAACAGGTTTCATGCTGATATATCCAAGAGTATTCGACAAAAACAACTGATTAAATTATCATTTTAAATTGGTGATATTTGTGTCATTTTGCAATGATCATTCAGCGATTCAGTCATTCAATGACAAGCCCAGTGTTCAACATGGAAAAAAACCGTAAACCAAGCGCTAATTATCTTAGTTTCGTTATTATTTTTCTTACGTATTAACAAAGTTTAGATAAATAAAACTTAATGTAGACATTTGTCAATGACATGATCTCGTTAAAACTTTGTAACAAAGTCACCGGGAGTCTCCACATGGAGGGAACTCAATGATCTTGTTAGAATGCCACTTTCTTATGTCCAGGTGGTTCAAAAAATAAATAATAAATAGAAAAAAAAAAGTGAACGAACGTTTGTTCCGGTTTTATGGATAATAGTTGTACCAATAATGATGAAAAACGTATAATTTTTTAGGCACCAGGTGTCGTCAACATCAAACGAAAAATATTATTTTAATAAAATTTAAAAGACAAACAAATTTGCTATACATAAATGGGTCAATGATCTTGTAGTCATCTTGAGTGTCGTTAACCCTGTGTTTTAAATATATTATTTTGCTTTTTTTTTATATGCCTGACACAAAAGATCTTTCATAAAAAAATAATCTACAAATAAGTTTTTTATATTTTTTGGTCTATCGGTATCTATTGGCCGATGGAATGTTTTATCATATCATTTTTTTATTTGCCGTAATCCATTTGCATGTGGTGTAAAAGGGTCACACAAAAATACTACTGTTCTGCGAGTCAATTGAAATGATACAAAGACATGACTTTATACATGTATAACGCCTAGTATAATAATATTCGTATCCAATAAAAATAACTGTAATATATACTCGGTGTTTACACGATACATGATGCTATCATCTATCATTCATTGCCATGTAGAAGTTAAAAATACCTCTATTTACTTATCATATATATATAAATAAATTTATTCGTTGATATTATGTTTGAAATTCTCACGCAAAGTTAATCATTTTATATGTAGTTTTGGCTATAATGTGCGTATCAAATAACTGTTTTACTCCCTTTTGTTTAACAGTCACTTTGTCAACGTCAGAAAATTGAGTCAATATATCCATTGAGCAAACAAAGTGCAATTAAAAAACAATACTTGATTAAAAATATTTAATTTTTGATGATAAAATTGACTGTAAAAATAACAAATTTAACAGATATGATTTTTAGTGTAGAAGAATCTTCATCAGCATCATCATCATTAATAGGCATACATTTTTTCAAAGAAACTATTTGTTCATCAAGATAATTTATTTCTTCAAAGTGTTATAATAATAATAATGATAATAATATTCGGCATTTGTCTTTTTTTTTTTTTTTCTATTTTTTATTAAATAGTGAAAGGCCGGCTTCTAATCAGGTCCCGTTTGTTCGCGAGCAATAAGCGCAATGATTATTAGGAAATACAAGTCTTTGAGGATATACATATTATTCAGACATTGAGAAGCTACTCGTAATGGTATGTGCGTCAGTCTAACACTGATGATAATATGGCAGTTTTATGCCGATATAGAAGATGATGGATTGTAGGCATTAGATTACTTCATGCAGTATAACTTGGCTGCTGATACATACCGATTATTCGCCATTGAAATCAACACCAATTTTTTTAAAACTCTCAAAATTAATTTAATTCAAAAGTTTAAAATTATCATAATATTTATTACATAAATCAGTTATATACTTGAAAATAATATTAAATTTATAATAAAATAATTTTGTATATCACTGAATTTGTATTTTTGTATTTTTTGTTTTTTCGTTTAAATTTAAATTTCATTATGTATATAATCCCTACAATTTAATAATAAAATTTAATATTTTAACAATAATAATAATGAAATAAATTATACAGAGTATTTTTTTAGTGTACTTGTATGTATTATTGTGTATATAAATGTATACAGGTGACTTGAGACTGTGGGAATGACCGTTGATACTTTACTTTTGTATAATACAAAATATTGAAATTAACAGGTTGCGTATATATATATTTATTTATTTGCCCTCTTCATCTTATTCTTTCATATTTTATTTATTTTTTTATTTTATTTTTCATCTCGGTGTCTGTTTGACCCCACATTAGACGGTTAAACGTGCGAAAAATTCATGCATCTTACCCTCAATCTTCCTCCCTATGTATAAACTTCCGACTGCGAGAAAAAAAAATATTAAAAAAAAAAAAAATATACCGAAAGAAAAGAAAAGAAAAGAAAAAAAAAAATTAACGGATCTATAAATCCATCAAGGTAATACTCTGTCGAAGAGACGATATGTGACGTATGACGGGGAGGATGATAGTCATATATGTACAGAAAGCTAATTCGGCTGATGTGTGTTTGAATTCAAAAGTTGATATATTTTCACATGAAATTATTGTAAAATTTTCATGTGGATCGATATTGAAGATGTTCGCACGATGAAAAAATTCCCCCTGATGATCCCAACGAAAGAGAATCGTTAGAGGGGTCTTGTCTACATCAGCAAAATAAAAATTAGAGGGGAAAATATCCACCAAACCGTGTGAGTATATAATATTGAACGAGTCATTTTATAAAAGAAATAAATGTATATAGAAATAAAGGAATGTGGCATCAGGCAATCACTATATACATTATATAAGAAATAAAAAGAAAATCACCAGATCGCGTTAGATGGAACACAAGTAAATAAAAGTAAATAATAAAATATATTACATCTGCTCTATCGAGGTCTAGGAAATCACCACATATGCATTAATAGGAGGTGGAGGAGGAGGAGGAAGGTTTACACCAGGTGTCGATATCTGATTTTATATTTTCTCTATACAAATCCAACAAATAATCGATAGTGTTTCTTTTTTTTTTCCGGTTTCCATCCAACTTTAAATATCATCATACTGCGCAGTATGTAAAAAAAGGAAATATTTTAAAATTATTAAACGAATTGGATTATTCTAACATGTTAATTAATCTTGGCATTATTTTCCCACAGATTTTGTCTCTGCTTATGTTTATAAATATAAATAAATAATTGTCTCGATAAAAATGTAACCTCTACTGCTGTTAACGTCACCTCTAATATTAATCAAACTTTCGATTAGACCCCGAGTATATCCTATCTTATAAAGCCAATGTACCTGTATATCACAAGTGTAAAAAAATTAATAATTATAAAAGAAAAATAATATATTTATTAGCAAAGTGGTGTATATATAGAAATAATAAAAAAAAACGTGTTAAATCACGCGGTGTCCACCAATCGGTTATACATATCTCGATTTGAATTGAATTTTTTTATTTTTGCTCTCACCTGGAATTAATATAGCACGATAATTGTACATGCTCATATATAATATATACATAGACACACAAATCACCGACGATCGCGATTGTTATACAACCGATCGATCTGGTCAATCATGTGTGACCGCACAAAGAGAAAAATAAAAAAAAATGTATAAATAAAAGGGGATATGTTAGAGAGAAATAATACCGCATAATAAAAAATAACCAGACGAGGGTTTACATATATTATTGTACTGTACACATAGCTGCGCTAACAAGGGGAGTTATTAAATAAATTTGAAAAAATATATTCGAAAAATACTACTTCCTGGGTGTTATATATGGCAATTTAATTAAATATTAATTTACTTGTGTGAATATTCATTTGTTTGCATATTCTACTGCACATGCACATGTAATGATTAAATATTTTTATTTGATTTTCATCAGCTGATGCATATTTTTAATTCAGCTGAATTATTTATTTATATTGTTTTGTTTATTCGTAAATTATTTCCTCAATCAATATTACCTATGGTTAGAGTGGTCAATCAATCGTGAATTATAATAATTTTTTCTTCTACTCTTTTTTACATATAATAAAAAGCAAAAGTATATATTTTATATATCACACGAGAATGCAGTGACCCACAACCTGCACATGTGGCTTTATATTGTGATTTTATAATACACATATATATAGATTTGCTCAGGGCGATTCACTTTTTGATTTGGATATATACTGAGAGAGTTTATGAGACACGTGCCCGTAACGAAAACTATCTTTTGATCAATCGTGTTCAACTTGATCCACCTGGTTAAAATCAAAAGAATTAAATAATAGCGAGTTAAGAATGAGATATATGAAAAAATTGAATTTACAAAGATCGATGTTACGATTTTTTTTTTATTTTTTCCATTGAGATTTATATCTGCACACTGACGACATATATGTCTAAGCCTTCAGCATCATATCAGATCAGTATCATGCGGAAGAAAACGATTCTTATTCAGCTTTGATCTGATTGATTCATAATGGCTACAAGATTCAAGATTATTTCAATCTCGATTTAAAAAAATTAATATTATATTTGCTTTTTTTTAATTTCAAATTTAACTGAGAAATATTTTTGTGGTATTGTTCAAGTGGATAAATACAATCCAATATTATTTTTGGCAGTATGTAAAAAGTGGGTCAAGAGAAAATTTGATAAAAATTTCATCTGTATTCAACAAAAATTATTAATATACTAAAAACATCGTGAGAATAATGTAAATGAAATTGTAAAGAACCTTTCAAGTGTACCACAAATCACTATACAACAATAAAAAAAAAAAAGCCAAAAATAAAAGCAATTTAATAATGATAAAATAACAAGTTGTTATTTACAGATGTGTATTGAATGTGAACCTGCTCTAAAATTGATGATGATGATGATTTATTTACTTTTGTTTTAATGAGACTTCTTGAGTATATGTTGAAATATTGTTTCACAGTGAATTTATATTGGTCTAAAAAATATATAAATGTCTATTGTCTTGGGTATTGATTAGAGAAAGTGTGACCCTAATAAAGCCCCGAGGGAATGATTAGAGAATTACAACTGTCCCACCCATGATATGTTTATTGTCTTGTTTTCAGCTTAATAAATATCGACCGAAATTTTTTACTAAGCAATAATACAGTACTCGACAATTGAATCAAACAAAATGAGTTTGTTTTTTTAAGTTTTTTTTTTTTTCTTTTTAATGTAAAAGAACAATCACCGTTAAATGACATTGAACGATTTGGCGACCAGTAGCCGCAAGGTTTGTTGGGTTATTTTTTTGACCCAGACATGATATGAGAGGTGGTTATCGTAATTTTTTTTATATTATTAATTTTTAACGAGGTGCATCCCGCAGTGCCACACTCTGGACCACCCGGGTCATCTTAAAATACCCAGCGGGATATGCAAGAGTCGCAAAAATAAAATAAAAAAAACCACCCGGGTTTTCAGTATGGATGATGGTCAGCTTCCAAGTTTTAATTTGAACTAATTTTATTTTTGTTTTTAAAATTATTACCCACTACAATTTTTTTATTATTCACATATATTTTTTGAAACATATAATCTTGTTATTTTATTTTATTTATTTATTTTTTCAATACCGTTGACACGTTTGTATGCATGTGTGTAAAAAAAAAAATACCCAAACAGTATTAACATCGAAATTGAATCTCCTCATTGACGCAATACTGCATATGCTTATATTCTCGTAATCATATCATAAATGCATACAATATATTTTCAACTTGTTTGTTTGAAATCGCATGGTCTTGATTTACAGCCTCTATCTTCAAAGCATTAGTCTCACTCGGCTGATATCATCAGTTCAAAGGAAATGTAAAAAATAATAATAAAAAAAAAAGAAATTGAAAAAGTAAAATGAAGCAAATGAGAAAAAATAAGAGAAGAGAAGAAAAAAATGCAGCACGTCAGCAGCTTGAGATTCTTCATCCAAAAAAAAAAAAGTTAAAAAATAAATTCATGGAGTAACAGCCACTACCGTGCTACACCAGTCTGGGTTTTATATTTTTTTATTATCATTTTCTTATCGCTGTCATTGCAATTTCGTTGAGAGCAAAAAAAAAATTAAAAGGTGTGTTGAAGAGGGCAAGGGGAAGCATTGGTGTATATGTACTCACATGTGAGGCCACACGTTAAATTGCCACTGGTGATAGCAACAGGTACAAAATGCCTGGGTTCGTTTACGACATGTCGTTTTTTCTTTGCGTGACGTCACGCATGCTCGCACATATTCCTACGTATCAAAAAATATATATATTGCACGCAAGGTAGATTCTGACTGTGATTTCTTGCAACACTTATGGACCAATTTATATTGATTTTCAATTAATATAAATTAATAAATTGCCTACTATTATTTGATCCTATTTATTTCCATTCGAAATTTGTTTGTTTATTCTTTCAATTAATATTCTCATGGAATTTTAATAAAACTTTTTTTATACTGTCGCTTTTGTATATCCTTTGAATCATTTTTTTACAGTCGCAAGCATACGTGTGACTTGTTTTATATATTGGACAATACTTGGATATAAATATACATTTTATCTGGTGAATAATATCCCTCCTGTCCCTATTTTTATTTTTTGTCTGTCATATAATTTGTGGTAAAACTAACATTGTACAAATATAAAAATTCTATACATTATATTTGTTAAATATATTTCTTTTTTAACTTTAGGAACGTGCTGATGAGTTTGATACTCGTCTTAAAGTGTCTATGACCTCTGAAGAATTCATTTATCCTGTTGCTTTTAATAAAACTATTATGATTTTTATGACACAAGTTTTTCTTTTCTCCTGTATATCTAAGAACGCTGTGTGTATTAATTTTTGCAATGCAATTTAAATTACAGAAACATAACGATTTACGAGTTGAAAAAAAAATACAATAATAATAAAAAAAAATATTAGAAATTGAATTTTCAAAGACAGGATATTTTACTGCACGCTAGCTGTAACCCGAGTGATCAAAAAATAGATCAATAAAATAATAAGTCATGTCAATCATATATTGATCGCAGGTATTGAGAAAAACATAAAAAAAAATTGGATATATTAGACAACAAGAACAGGAGCAGACAATGTGGAATATATGCATTGACGAGGCGTGTGCGCTTTCGATTGCCAACAAATCGGGTGAAATTTTGACTTGAATAAAAAAGTTGATCGCATATTGTCGATTGGTGGTATAAATAACGGTTCTCTTTCACGCGGCGGCGCTTGACCAAGCGTATACTATATATTTCTATAAATTATATACAAATATATATGTATCAACACACCCACGTTGCCTCAAGCATATTTAAACAGACATTAAAATATATGTGCGTATATTCATGACATTGTTATCAACTCTCATGCGGTGTTTACCTCAACTCTACGGGGAACACTATCAAAGTAGAGGGAAGTTGGCTGTTGCAATCTTCACCCAGTGAAAGTCTATATAACAACGATAATCAACGCAACAGTAAAAGAGCAAAAAAAACTTCAAGCAAATGTTTTTTTTTTTCCTTCACGTTTAATTTTGAGATTAAAAAAAATATATTTATATGTAAAATACCACACACACACTGGTGATCATCTAATAAAATAAAATGAAGAAATAAATGTCAATCTTTCGGGACATAATTTCGTTTGTGTCATTGTGTGTTTTTTTTTTTTTAAAAACACCAGGCATCTCAAGACAAAAAAATCAAGATGATACAAATCAAAATAACAAAAATGAAAGGACAAAAGTATTTGGGTCATTTAGACGCAGCAGGACCTGATTTAGAGGCAAAAGATTTCATCCAAATTTTTTTGTTACACAATAGAATGACCGTGAAATAAAAATAAAAATAAATAAACTATAAAAAAATGAAACACTCACTCAGCTATAAAAGTCGACAAGATGTAGTTTTGACGAATCACCGTTGATATATTCTTGACTTTCGCGCAGCAGTCATGCGTTTTTAATGGTCGATCAGATAAAGGGGTATGAGCCTTCTTTTTTTTTTTTCATTTTTTCCCCTTTGGCTGTGTTATATCCAGTGTGGTCTTTACATATTCCTTCTCGTCGCATTTCAAGATCTTATCATCTTCACACATTTTACGCACTCTAAACTTGCCCTTCCTTCCTTGATTTTTTTTTCTTCTTTTTTCTTGATGTCATTATACAAATATTGTCGAGTAATTGAGGGGTGATATGTCCTCATGCTCGTTAACATTATTTGATAATTAATATCACCATAATGACAATATTTACAGTCATGTTTTAATATTTAACAAAAAACATGATGACTAAATACAACAAGTACACTGCAATTATATTTACTGGAAAAAATAAAACAAATATTTATTAATTTTGCTGAGATTTCATAAATATACTACAATATTTTTTTGATATTTAATTTAATGGTAAAAAATTAATTAAAGATGTTTGTTAATATGAATAATAAATACCTTTACGTGTTTGTATGATTTACAGAGCACTTGAAAGCACGCGTGCAACAGCACCATCTTATTGGTCATCTGTTTGAAATCCCAAAAAGGGAGTACTTGTACATGTTGGTGGTGTATGTATGTATATATTTATTAATAGAGCCAGAAGGTCCCCTAGACTATATGGTCTCACCTGCTCGACCATCATTGGACCCCCTGATGATTGCACTACATCGCACGCGTTCAACGAAGAAAAATATTTCCTCAACCATATGGCTTTCCTTTCCTTATGTTTTTTCATCTTGGTTTATCATCCAAATTTTTTTCCTAGAAAAAGCATTAACCCTTGTTAATATTTTTCAAAGATAAGTAAAATTAAATTTATAAAAAAAAATAATAAACACATTCTCTCTCGATTCATTTGGGAGGCTTTTTACTTATTCAGTCGTTGATTGAACGAATTAAATGACAAAATAATTGAAATTATTTCATAATAAACATTCAGAACAAATGTATTCAAGTGTTGTTTAAATGTTAGAAGCATAATATCATGAAACTAATAAATATATACATAAAAAAAAAAAAGAATAATATATATATATATATATTTTTTTCGACAAGATTATTTTTAGTTTATTACTTTCACATTTATCTAAATTCTCATCATCATGTGGAATAAAAATAACAAAAAAAAAAAGGAATTTTTAATATGGTTATAAATATATATTTTATAAAAACAAAAATAAAATAAATGAAGTAGTAAGTATGACCGGAACTCTATCGCAGGGGTCCAGAAATTATTATTATAATTTTTTTTTCAGTATATATCTAATGATCCAGACGATATTTCCCGGAAGAAAAAAAGCGGCGCCGTGATCATCTGTCCCCAAAGCAGATGTTACTTACGCACTTACTTTTGATAATTTTTTTTTTTTTTTATTTTCTATTCGCTCATCATATTTATCTACCTTTTGAGCTAGAGAAGAAAAAGAAGAAGAACGCGTACATTTTACCCTCGAAATATCCCCAATGTAATTGAACAAAAGAATCCACGATTTTTCCCGCCAATCCGCAGGTGAATGCCCTCGGTATTTGGCCCAAAAGCCTCTTTGGCAGGTACAAACTTGCTCAACGCATCAAAAGGGGCTTCTTTACTTGAAGATTTTTTTTTTTTTTTATATCGTAACGTTACATCGACAAAGGGTGAGTAGAAATATATGCTTCAACTACCTTCCAACCAGACTTACATAATATACACAACATCAGCATCATCATACACACAAAGTGCAACACAGTTGGTTTTTTTAAAATTTTTTTCACATATTGTCACGGTTGGAGAATTTATTGCCGGAACGTATTACCTACTTTGGCACCCTGTTTTTTTTCTTTTTAAAAATTCCGTTAAAAATGTTCAGGTACTATTGATTCAATTTGCTGTTTCAATAATGTCAATAGGTTAAATTTATTTTAATTCATCAGCACATGTATTGTGTTGATGAAAATAATAAAATGTAATTTCTTTCTTTTTATTTTACCTAAATCTTTTACCAGTTAGAAGCTCGCAACATATTGTGTAATTTTTCTAAAGTAAAATAATAGCAGGTACACGAGAAAGTATATCTCAACAAAGACTTTGAGCCATCACGTGTAAAAAAATATAATAAAAGTACCAAGGATTTTTAAAAAAGGAATTAAAAAAAATATATATCCCTTGACCGGGGCTGAACACACGGCCAACATCATCAAGATGCCGGTGTGGGTGCAGTGATTCAGTTAAGAACGTAACCGACGACAAAAAGGTTGGACTATTCATAAAAGCGAAAAATGAAGAAAAAAAAAAAAAGGTCGGATAGAAGAAAGAAAATTGAAAAAAAATCAAATAAATAAGTAAAGAAGAACGGTACCGTTCATTCAGCATCAAAAATATATCTCCAGTTTGTGCTCGGTATCAGGGGTACTTCTTTGAGATGAAAAAATATCCTTTCAATTCTCTGGATGCTAGAAAAAAAAAAGAAAAAAAAAAAACAAATAATTATTAAACTTTAAACACTAAATAATACATAAATTTATCTAATAATTTTACCAAGAAAAAATGTGATAAATATTAATTTATCTGGTGAATATTATTTTTTCTTGTTAAATAAAATTTGTTTTGAAAAAAGAGAAAAAGAAAAAAAGAAATAATATTAATTTTCTTTGAAATGATTATTTTAAAATAAAAACGTATTGTGACTAATATACAAATATATTATTTGTTAAATGTTTAAAGTAGATAAATTTTCTCTTTTCTTTCTTTTTCTATTTCTTTTTTTCTTCTAATGTAGTCATCAAGTATGGCTCATTATTGTTAATCTCTAAATGCCATTGTCTAGTTAAGTTTTCGAGTCATGAAAATTACAGTTAATACCATAAACAAATCGCCTACTTTTTTTTTTTTTCTTATTCATCATCATCTTCTTCTTCTTCATCTTCTTTGGCTATTTCCTGTCGTCCAGATTAGTTACCATGACACACCTGTGTTGTCGAGAGTATTCAAAATTTTTCAACAGAATGAATGACTTGAGGTAAACCTCCTGCTATTTTTGCTAGCAAAATGAACCACTCATTCGTTGAACAACATCAATTCGTCTCACTCACTTGAGACATTTTTCTTTTTGTAAATTCATTCATGTCTTCTTTTGACTTTTTTTTTCATTCTTAAAAATCATTAGTAATATTCACCTGAAAACAATAATGTTAACGTTGTAGTAACATGAAAAAAAAAAAAATATATGCCTATATATTTTTTTTCTTTGTGAAAGAGTCAAGCATAATAATATTAGAAAAAAAAGTAAAATAAAACTGAAATGAGGCCAAAGAGAAAAAAAAAAAAAAAAAACTACGTCGTGTGTTGCAGACAAAAGGATTCACCCTCAGGTACTGGCAACATGGAACAATGGTGCCAGTTATTTTATTCTGTACAAGAGGGTTGTAGACGAAATAACAAAAAGAAAAAAAAAAATAAAAAATCGAGGGGTAAGAGGACAGAAATGAGTCGTAGAAAACCAAGAAAAACACATTGAAATAACAGATCATACCTTTTTTATCCTCTGGCAATGTGTCAGGTATAAACACGCTGATACCTGATTGTCGAATATCGTAAACAAATAATTTATACTGCACATTTACTCCCCAAACAGTGTGACGTGTTTTTCATCTGCAAAACAAAATTCAGCAAGATAAATATATGTATTTGTAAAAAAAATAAAATAAATAAACTAAGAGGGTAAGATTGATATCACAGTGCAAATGAATTGTTGATAAAAGTTTAAGTTTTAAAACGAAAAAGAAGAAAAAAAGAAACTATTTGATCAATGATTAAAATATAAATGTATTTGATTTTTTTTTTTTGAATATTATCAAATGATTATTGAATGGTTCAAACTGATAATATCAGTTGAATATATTTTAATGTGTGTCACTGCTAAATGGACAAAACTTGACAGATAATAAAATAAAATTTGATATGTGATATTTACATGGAGACTGCAAGCTAGACATTGTTGATAATCAAATGCACTGGAATGTCGCACGTGCTCTTGTTCATAATAATATTATAAAACACAAATGAAGCATCAAGTTACTCACTTTGTCAACGCAGTAGATTCTTCTGTTAATCATCAAACTATTCATTCCTCTCAACAATCAAGATTATCAGCAGTTTATTTATTATATTATTTGCCTTCTTGTTGATTGTTTTCATCAGCAATATACTTTCTCCATGTGGTACAGTCATCCAGATGACAATGACTCATTCTCTGATGCTTGTTGTTTTTTGTAAGCCTGCAAACAAACGAATCACCATAGAATTAGTATCATTACACTGCAGGATGAATAAATAATTATGAAAATAAAATTATTTTTAATTAAACAAATAATAATAACTTAAATAAATAAATCAAGGTCGATATTTCAGTGGCAAATGTAACATGATAGCTATGCTCATCGTCATTGTCATAGAATTCTCGACTTACATCCAGCCAGATCTTTCATGCAACCGATATATGAACAAATGAAAAGAGACCAAGTGTATGTGCGACATAAAATCTGTTGTATATATTTTTTAGCTGTACATAGACGAGATGGTATATTCCGGTTTTTCTTTCCCCCTTGGCCAAAAAATAATGAAAAAAAAACTATAATAATTCAACAAAAGTCTGCACATGCCTGAAGTAAAGAGACCCCTTGAGTATCCATCAAAAATATCCACACATTTAAAAATATAAATACATATGGACTAGAGACAAATAATATACACCATTGGAGGGCCTTAAAATGGGTCCATGAACTAGTCTCGGTGGGGCACGAGGAAATCCATATGGTGGCTAAAATATATATGTAATAGCCAGGTGTTTCAAAAGGTAAAGCCCTCCTCATTCATTTTTATTATACACCCCTCATTGTAACCCACCTTTTTTTTCTTTTTATTTATTTATTTTTAACCTCTTGCAGTATAAAAAATTATAAACCAGCTTACTTTCAATGAAGGGCAACTATGCCAGTATTATAAAATTAATAAAATAATAATCAAAACTTTAATGTATAAAAAAAAAAAAAACATGATAACCTTTAAAATTCATACCTTTTTTTTGTAGCAAATTATTGTAAAATATTAAAAAATATTATTGAATAATTATTTGTTGGTGTTAGTCCAAGATGATTAAGCACTCATGTGTTGTTGATTGATGATAATGTTGATACATCAACAAGATGTGATGCTGAAAAAAAAAAAAAAAAAAAAAAACGCCAAATCATTATACATTTTTAAAAATAAATTTAAACATTAACCAAGTAATTAAATATATAAATGACAATAAATAAATAAATAAAATTCACCTTTACATTTACTGTCACTGCACTGTTTGTTTAATTAATTTTTATTTTTTTATAATAAATAATTGATTTGACCTCTAAACTGCGCACGTAGGACATCTTGTTATTTCACATTACCAAAAAGAGGGGAAAGTACTTAAAATGTTCATAAGGACTATAATTACGGAAAAGATGTGACGTGATTTTAGCGCGTCATCTCATTGGTCAATTAAATAACTGATGTTGTTTTTTTTTTTTTTTTTATATTGGCACGCATACACAATGGTGAATAGTGGTGTGTAGTTGCGTGATAAACAGGTCGGGACTTGACTAATTTTTATGTAAAATAATATTTGTATAAATACATCAAAAAATAAAGTGTAGTGTATATGTGTTAAGATGTGCTCAAATTATATATATTTATTTCGGGCTAAGATTAACGAGAAAATTATATCAACTTGGTGGAAGGTCATTGATAAGACATCGGCTACGTGTAAAAATTCTTACCTTTTTTTTGATGCAGAATATTGTAAAATATTAAAATATATTATTGAATAATAATTTATTGGTGTTAGTCCAAGATAATCAAGCACTCATCTATTGTCGATTGATGAGGATGTTGATACATCAACAAGATGTGATTCTGAGAAAAAAAAAAAAAAGAAGCCAACTCAATAAACATTTATGACAATAAATTCAAACAAAAATTAATCAAGTAAATAAATATCTATATATATATTCATAAATAAATAGAAAAAAATTCACCTTTATAATTATAATGATACTGTCACTGCACCGATTGTTTAAATAATTTTTTTTTATTTCTGATAAATAATTCACTTGACCTCTAAACAGCGCGCGTAGGACATTTTGTTATTTTACTGTATTTTACATAGTCAAAAAGAGGGGAAAGTACTCGAAATGTTCATAAGGGCTATAATTAGTGAAAATATGTGGCGTGATTTTAGCGCGTCCTCTCATTGGTCAATTAAATAACTGCTGTTGTTTTTTTTTTTTCTATATTGGCACGTACACAATGGTGAATAGTGATGCGTAGTTGCGTGATAAACAGGTCGGGACTTGAATAAGTTTTATGTCACATAAATAATATTTGTATAAATGTATCAAAAAATAAAGTGTAGTGTATGTGTTAGGATGTGCTCAAATTATATATATTCATTTCG
>JAPYYR010001303.1:0-16159 GCA_030523065.1 Aphidius colemani
TTAAAAAAAAAAAAAAAAAAAAACAATTACAAATAAATTTTTAACCGATTTTTTTTGTTTGAATTATTAAATTTTTGTTGAGAAAAAAAAATGAAATATTTTTCTGTTTTAAAATCGCTTGTTGTTAAATTTATTAAACTACGGATGATAAATAACCTTTTCTAAGTGATTCTCGACGGCTTCGACGATTGCTGATGCGTGTTCAACATTGTCATCGGCAAGCATTGTTAGCATATTGATAAGAGGCTTGCTGTTTAATGTTAAATCCGATAACGATGAGATGTACTCCTCAGCAATTTCCTTTGATTTTGTCGATGTCATTTTGATTGTTTTTTTAAAATGATATTGTAAAACGTCAAATTAAGCTGTTAAAATCCTTTGCAAAGTTGACAAAATTCCAAATTCTAGATAAAAAAAATACAATAAATAATTAGTTATTTGTTTTTTCGAAATTTTATTATTACAAATAAATTAAATATGATAAATCACATCATGATGTGTGTAAATAATATTAATATTTAATAATTTACAAAATTAAGCAATAAATTTAACATAAAATTACAAAGTTTATCAATTTTTATTTTTTTATAAAATTTAAAAATAAAAAAATCTTTTAAAGTCTAGTTATTACGAGATGAATTGAGATGTTTTATTGAGTAATGAGATCATTTAAAGACATCACTAAATTACATTAATTTCAATAATAATTTTTTTTTTTTTTTAAATAAATAATACATTTTTTAAGGTTAAAAAATAATTTAACGTAAATTATTGATTTTATTTGTTAAGTTGCTCAAACTTTTTAACGAGACATAAAGTCACCTGTTCAATTAAATAAATTATAAATTAACAATTATACCTGTATGATTTATATACAACATTAATTTTTAATTTACAAATGAAAATTATATTTAGTTCATTGAGTTTATTTTTGGAGTCATGTTAAACTTATGCCTTCATTAAAAAAATATTTAGAAAATAAAAATTCTTAAAATAATTATGTGAATTATGAAACCATATTTAACAGGTATTTGAGCAACTGATTATCATATTACCAATTTTATAAATAAAAATAGAAAATTAAATTAAAAAAAAAAATAATCGTTTCAATGTTTTTTCATATCTTGACTTCACACGGCAACACAAAACTGCTTTAACACTTTTTTTTTTTTTTTTTTTTTTTTATAATAATAATTTACAAATTTATATTCTAGCTATCTTAAAAATTGCATTAACTATTGCTAAATAAATTAATAAATTATAAAAAATAGCTATTTAATAAAAAAACCAAGCTACCATTAAAATATCAAATTATTATTATTGTTTTTTAAATAAAATAATTTATATAACTGTTAAATTGAAATCTGCATTAAAAAAAAAAAAATAAATAAATGAAATAGTTATAAACTTATTATATTATTTATGATGCTCATGATAAAAGATGAAGATACAATAAAAAAAAATGATTTGGCCTTGATAAAATGTGGTGAGGTACTTGAAATAACCAAAAAAATTTCACCAGATTGCTTAAAAACAGCTAAAAGCTACGGATCATTAAAAAATGATAATAAAATAGACAGCTGTATGGACTCGCGACATAACCACGTATACAATAAATTAATATTTACTGTATGAATAAAGGATTAAAAAAAATAAAAGTAATAGAATGATTATGATGATGATGAGGAAAAAAAAAAAAAAAGATAATTTGTTAGGTAAACTGGACATATTTTTGTCTAAATATCTTGTCGAATATGGTGAAGTTTAATGCATTACCTTATCTTGGCATATTTATTTTTAGCTGGCCATTATCCTAGAATATTGATGGATGTAAAATATTGATGTAACGAATTAACTTTTTCACCTTTATCACAATTAGAAAACAAAAAAAAAAAATAACACGCTACGGATGATTTACTCGTTCCTTTTTACACTGCGTACGCGAACGTTAATCGCTGTAAAATGGCGGCTTGTGAGTTGTTTGCTTTTTTTTTTTTCACATAATATACATTAGTATATATTTTTGTGTCAATGATTTTGATTGGTTGGTAGAATTAACAAAACATGGCGTTCATTGAAAATTGACCGAATCACCGAATGGCATATATACATGGAAATGCATTGAAATATTCACATTTAATGATGGCGTTGATGTTGGTAAGCCTGATTTTAAAAAGCGCCATATTTTAAATATTTTTTTATTAACCTGATTATAAATCTTATTATTTATTATTTGAATCTTAAAAACTAGGGGTCATGTAGTCTTCGTGATTTAAATAAAACTTTAAAGAATAAAAAAGCAGTAAACTCAAAATAAATAATACATTATTTTATTAACAAACAAAACCTTGTCAAATCAGGACATGTCCTGATAAGATTTCGCAATGGTAACCTTACCAATGGGTCAGCAATCAGCATCTGTTCCAGTATGATCAATCCCACGGGCAATGTAAATACACAAACAGGTGTGTGATCTCTTTTTTCCATCAAAAAACACCTGTGGTTTTTTTTTTTTGACGACCAGTTGCTGACAATGTCGACGACAAAGATTACACTTTTATCAGTTTAACGTCTGCCATATTGTTCAAGTACTACCAACACTATCAACAAAATCATCAAACAAAAACAAAAAAAAAAAAACATCAATGTGTACCTGACAGATGTGACAGCTAGAATATAAAGAAAACAAGTCAGTAAATAAAAAAGACAAAAAGAGTTTTCTCTCAGCAAGTAAATAAAATTCACCAAAATGTCAATAATATGACAAGTGGTTTATTTACTTCCTATGAAAAATAATAATGTATTAATTAATAATATCAAGACATTTTAAATATAATATTTAAAATTATTGTTGTTTTTATAATTTTATAATAAAAAGTCGACAAGGTGAGTGAACAAGGAAAGTGGCATTCTCTTATATGGAGCACTAATGTATTACAATATTACACAAAAATAATAATAACAACAGTAAGATAACGGTTATTTTTTTTTAACAATTTACAATAAATTAAAAAAAAGTAAAATAAACATTAACAATACGCATAAACAAATGGAGGACTACAAGTTTTTATTTAAAGTCGTACTTGTTGGTAATGCTGGAGTTGGAAAAACATGTCTTGTTCGTAGATTTACCCAGGTAAATATATATTATTTATAATAAATAATATGTAAATGATTATTAATACTTGTTTTTAATTTTTTAAAATTCTAATAGGGATTGTTTCCACCTGGACAAGGAGCAACAATTGGTGTTGACTTTATGATTAAAACAGTTGAAGTAGAAAATGAAAAAGTTAAGGTAAAAATATATTTTTTATATTCATTTTTATAAGTTTGTATGTTAAAAATGTTGTTTATTTTGTGTTAAATTTTAATTTGATTTTTATAGCTTCAAATATGGGACACAGCTGGTCAAGAAAGATTTCGGTATGTAAAATTAATTATATTATGTAATGTAAATTTAATATCAATAATTATTTTAATAACTTTATTATACCATTACAGATCGATTACACAAAGTTATTACAGATCAGCTCATGCATTGATACTTGTTTATGATATATCATGTCAGCCTACATTTGATTGTTTACCCGATTGGCTCAGAGAAATTGAAGAATACGCTAGCAATAAAGTACTTAGGATACTTGTTGGTAAGAGCATTTAATAAACTAATATATAAATAAAATTATAATACAAATAAAATTGTTTATTAGGCAACAAAATTGACAGAGAAGACAGGGAAATTCCAACTCATGTTGGTGAAGAATTTGCTCAACGTCATGGAATGTATTTTTTAGAAACATCAGCTAAAGAGGCTGAAAATGTTGAAAGACTATTTATGGAAATAGCTGCTGAGCTAATGGAGGTAACAAACAATATTATTTATTACCTTATCAATCGAATATTATCTAAAAGTATAATTTATTTTTTATTTATTTTTACAGCAAGCACGCAGCAAAGAGCTTCCAAGATATGAAACAAATGCAACGTCAATAAATGGTAAAACAACGTCAATTGGAGATAGCAGTAATTGTAGCTGTAGTCGTTTTTCCTAAACTCATAACGTAAATATCATAATAATACTACCATTTTTCATCAAACAAAAAAAACTATATTAAATTATTAAATCAAGACGAAAGTGTTGAACATATATATATAAAAAAAAAAACAAAACAATCGGTATAATAAAGCGAAATAAAAAATTCCTTTGCTTACAAAATATTAAAAATATTTTCAATTCAAATACAACACCAAAAAACAAAAAAAAAATAGTTTTTAAAATTTTGTAAGCTTTATAGTCCTATTAATAGCCAATAGCACATTTATAATTGAATAATTTTATTATTTATTTATTACGTTTTAATTGATTATCATAAGATAGTTTGTTTTTTTTTTTTTTAAAAAAGTATTTATTAGTCTAACTGTGTTTTGTATTACTATCAAACGCTGATACTAGACGACACGTGATAACTGACTAAACAATTTAACATGATAAATTGTTAATTGTCGTTTATAAAAAAAGATGAAAAACATAAATAATTAAACTATTGACTGGATTATTTATAACGAAAATTTATAGATAATTTTGTTATGTTTTTTTGCATAATTTTATTGATGTTTAATTGTCAGGTATCTAATTACTAATTAGTATTTAGTGTTAGTATTATTATTATATTTGAATTGATATTTTAAGGTAAAAGTTTGTTTATTAATGAATTTATAATATATTATTACGTTGACGTATCATTTAAAATCCAAGTTTAAAAAGAAACTTGACAATTTCGTTTTAACTTTTTCATTTTATTTTTTATAATTATTATTAACTTTATTTATTTATTATCATTTTTTTTTTTACTCTAGTCTTGCTACGTACTTTGCCGAAAATTTTTAATGCCTATATTATTAGTAGTAATTAAAAAAATTATTAAAATTTATAAATCAAAGTTATTGTGTATCAAAAATGGTGCTTTGAGTTCAATTAAATTATTCATCAAATACCGATGCAACATGTCAAAAAAAAAAAAAAAAAAACATTAATAATCAAGACAAGAAATTACTGAGATTAATTTTTCATCAAATTTTAATATTTGAATAACATATCAAATATTTGAATGGCAATTTTTTGGAAATTTTTACTCAACAAGAAAATAAAATTTCTTATAAATTTAAGCAATATTCTAAAATTATAATAAAATTAAAAAAAAATACTCAAAAAATATTTGTCAAATAAAAGAAAAAAAAAAGGATGATTTTTTTTTTTTAATCACATTGCACTTTCCACTGAATATTAAATTATTATTATTAAAAAACAAATGTACATATTGCCTGAATTTATTGAATTAATTTTAAAATTATCCTCAATTTTTTAAATTATTTTGTCTTTCTTTTATCTACCTTCGATGGCTTCTCATACTCTGAATTTTCGATTGCAATCTGAAATAAATAAATAGAATAGAATAAAAACATAAATTATAATTTTTAAATATTTACATTGACGAGGCAGATCCATGATTTGTTGATGCATGATCACGACAATTAGAAATATTACAAATTCCATAGATTGCATTTCTTCTTGTATTATTATCATGAATATTTTGTTTAGATTCTTTTGAAAAAAAACTTTTGTATCTCAAACAAACTGGACAATCATCAAAGCTATGAAATCGATTATTCGATGAACAAGCATGTATTGTTTGCCTTGATACAGTTGATGGACTGCATGATCTATTTTTATTTTTTTGATAACACTGATCAACATGGAAATTTTTTTTTTGGCCATCAGATACACAAACATGATGATTTTGAGCATGTCTACAATGATTTGTTGGAGATACTGGTTTTCCATAGCTATGACAAACTTTACGTTGACGAATAACACCTTGTTTAGTTGATTTTTTATGAATACAAGGTCGTGCCTATTAACAAAAGCCAAAAAATTCAAACAAATAAATATATATATAATTTAGATTAGGTAATATATTACCTTTGAATTAATTAGCTTTGGATTGATAACATTATTTGAAGCAATATCCAACTCACAAATACCAAATACTTCTTCAACAATTGTTCGTGTTGAAATTTCAATTTTAGGTGCAATAATACCCTAAAAAAATCAACAAATTGAATAATTCATTAACACAATTAATCACAAAAGTATTAAGAGATATAATATTAATTTAACTGGAAAATATTTGGTTGATTCCATTAGTAAATCAACATCAGCACCACTTAGTAAACCTTTACAGCTCGATGCTGGATACAATAATTCAAGTAAATTTGTTTTAAATGTTGACAATACAACACCCTTGCATCCTAATGTTGGCCATTGAATTAATTCAGCATATAAATATTCATCTTCCAATAGACATTCAAGTTCAGTTAATGTACATATACCAGTAAATATTTTTTTAAATAAAAATTTATCATTAAATAGTAATGGAAATATTGGATTTGTTTTTTGTGATTCAATATGGGAATTTAGAGAATTTATTTGTAATGCAACTGAACCATTTGGACACAGCCAGACACCTGGACATGTTACCTATAAAAAAAATATTATTTAACATGAAAATTATAATTTATTATCGATTAATAAATTAATGGACTTATTATATTTAAGATTTCATATTTAATTTTTTTATCTTATCAGTAAGACACGTGTCTTTTTTCTCCTGCTTTTTGGTAGAATTAAAAAGGCAAATAATTAACATTTCTAATCTCAGCTCGTTTCACTTTTTATGTCAAAGTAATATAAAAAATAAAATAATTATAACAACAGACTCTTTATAATCTCTAAATCAACAAATTATTTGGGCTTATAACACGGAATTTTAAAGCTTTCTGTATCAGTTGTTAAAAATGTTACGATTTATTATAACTGTTTTAACTTGGGCTCTAATTTTTAATTTATCATTTTCTCGAAATTTGAAACCTGAAGAAATTGAACATTGTTGTGTAGCTAAAAAACTACCTGAAGAATGTCGGGTAAATTTTTCAGAATTAAATTCATATTCATTAAATTAATTAAGAGAAAAAAAATTTAAGTTTATGTACTGTTAATTTATAGGCCTATATTGAAAAAAAAATTATTCAATGTGATTCAACAACGAGTACAACAGAGGATTCAGATGTTGCAGTTAAACTTTTAAATATAAACCCAAAGAAAGATTGCATAAAGAAAGACTTGCATTTTCAAGTGTGTAATAATTAAAAAAAAAAATAAATTAATAAAAAATATTAAAATATTATTAGTATTACTGTAATCTTACAGTGAAAAAATTTTAATAAAATGAAAAAATGTTGTTGAGTTTGATAATAAATAATTTTATTGAATTAATTTTATCTGTAATTTTTTTTTATCATTATTACTTACAGCATGAAGATCAAATTCAATTTTAACACAAAATCCTCGAGTCCTCGTCATGTTTAGTAATAAAAATATTATCAAACAAATTTATGACTTTCAACATCATTGTCTTATCAACAATGATCTAAGCTTTCTTTAAGTCTCCCAAGATGATTTATTTTCAATTTCTTCATATTAAAAATAAAAATAAATATACAAAAAGAAAAGGTTACTTCTGAATTATATTTTAAGACAATTGTTTTTTTCTTTTTTATATAAAAATTTGAGGTTTATAAAAATGATTGATTAAATAAAGATTTAATACTTATTCTACAATATTTTCTTAAGACGTTGGTTGCTTGGCGACTGACAACATAACATGTCAATTTGAGTTTGCGTGATTTCATTATACATTTGAAAATTTAATGATTTTTTAAATTTATTTTCAAAATAAAATTATAAAATAAATAATTCAAATTCTATTTAATAATGAGTACATTTATTCATTTAAAAAAACTTTTCATTGAATGATAAAAAAAATTCATGTTTTAAAGGGTTTTCCCTGCAATTTTTTTTGTGGTAAATTTTTATCAGCTTGACGAATTCTCATTTCAGTTTTAACAACATCACATTCTGACAGTGGAAAATTAAGCCTTGGATCATTTGATTTTTTGACAAAAACTTCATCAGCAAACCATCCATAACTAAATTATGTAATTAAAATTAAAATAAGTATAACTTTATTGTATTTAATTTTTAATTTTTTTTACTTCATATTCATGGTTGGTGGACGATATGGATAAATATCCTTCGGTCTCAATTCATAATATCTTTCGATTAATTTAATGTATTCATCTGGTGCATTTATTGAATTTATTCCTTCATATTTTGAATAAAATTTACCAGTTATTAATTTTTTTTTTGGTATTGCTGCAAATTTTTCAGTTAATTTAATTTTTCTATTGGCTTTTTCATATTGTTCTGTGTAAAATAAAAGTTTTATAGGATCCATAACTTTATAATATAAAAAAAAATATCCAAATGAATTAAAAACAAAATTTTTTAATACTAAAATAAATGAATTCTTATATTTGGGTTTTTATCATAGATTCATGGATATATTTTTTTTTCATTTTATTTCTCCTTTTTATAATAGGATTATGGAGTACCATTAAGTTTATAATTAAATTTTATTATCACAATAAAAACACGAATTTGTTTTATGTGAAATCTTTTATTTATTTTTAAAGTATGTATATTATTTAAATAAAAAAAACAACCATACATAACAAATGGAAGGCAATTACTAACAAAAAAAAAAAAAACAGTTCCAATACATTTCTACAAACAATGAAATAATTGTTAAATTAAATTTGTTTGTAAATTTATAAATAGTAAGGCAACATATATTTAAACACAAAAGTATTTTTTATATCTTTCTTATTATTATGGCTTCAAAATAAAGAGTTTACTATCTCATAAACTATCAGAGCCTCTTTTTAAGTTATAAAAACCTGACTAGTTTGACATTAAAATAGTAAACAAAAAACAAAATACATAAAATAATAATTAAAAAGCTTTTATAGCTCATAATTAATGGCACTTTATGGAAAATAACAGTCAAATGTTGAAACTCATGATTTTATAATTATTTTTCATTTAATTTTCATGATTAATTTTCAACTTTAAATATCATGTATAAAAGCAGACTAAAATTTATATATAACTTAAATGTTATTAATAATTCTACAATAATTATTTACTATTATTTCGAAATAAAAATTCGATTCTTTTTTTTTTTTTTTTGTTTAAGTATAAAATGTTATGCAATATTTTTGATTTAAATATTTTTAAGCACATTGCTTCTTTGGTCATTAAAATTAATTATAATTAAAAATGAAAATCTAGATATCTAAATTATTATTACTTCTTGGCAAGAAAAAAAAAAGCTTCATTCAATTGTGGTCATGTCATCACTGTCATCAGGACAAGCAGCTGAAAGTTCTTTAGATTCACTAGCAGTCTCACATCTATATAAAACAACAAGTAATAAAAAAAGATGAAAATTATTATAATAATAATTAACAATGAAAAAAAAATTGATAAATATATAAATTATCTCACCTTAAATTATCATCATCATGACTTTTATCACTATCATCAGGTGAATCATTGTTTGAATATTTATCAACATTATTTTTCCATTTTTGAACAATATCAGCATCACCATTATCATATTTGCCAGTACAATCATCAGTTAACTTGGTTGTTGTTTTTTTTTTTATTGTTAAATAGTCAATAGTACTTGGTGTTAATAAATCTTCATAGTAATCAGCTGTTTTTTTATTTTCAACAATTGAATTATTACGTGTTAATGAATTATGTGTACCATATTTTCTTGGTAATGTACTACTTCGATGGTTTCGGTGATAATCAATACTACAACTACTTTCATCTCTACTCAGACCAGTACTTGATGAATTTTTGTTATAACTATTATTTGGCTCATATGTAAATGATGAATTTGTTAAATATTTACTACAATGTGATGATGCATCTGGTAATGGTGATACTCTGTAACGTCTTAATGTGTCATATGATGATTTTAATTTACTATATTTATCTGTTGGTGATAATAAACCACAGCTTGTATCAGAATATTTATCAATTGGTGATTTACGATATGATAATAAGTCATCAGTGTACAATGACAATGATCTGTCATTATTAATACCAGTTGGTGATGAATTTAAACTATATGAATTAATTGTTTTATTATTTCTTTTAACACCACCAACATCGTCATCATCATCATCATCATGTTTGTTTAAATTATTATAACTATATTTTCTTGGTAATGTTGATGAACTTGTTAATGTTGTTGGTTTACGTTTTCTTTCATTGAATCTTGAATAAAAACTTTTTCTTCTAATTCTATCAATAATTGATTCTTGATGATCATTACGTGACAATGGTGAATAACCAGGTGATGTTGGTGACTGTATATCACTACTAGTACGATGATTTAAATCATTTGAACATATTGACCATGAATCGAAACTTTCATTATCATCCATTGGAGATAATACATCTTCTGTTGTATCTGGTGTTAATTTTTGTTTAATAATATTTAATTTTTCTTTATTATCATTTTGTAATATTGATAATTTTTTATTATCATTTATTGGTGTCGTTGCTGTTGTTGTTGGTGTATTTTTTTTATCATTATTTGTTGATTCAGTATTATTATTTAGCAGCTCATGTTTTGATGAATCAATTTCACCGGATAAATCTAATGATTTTGTAGGAATTTTATCTTGAGGATAATCTTCACTCTTTAATGTTTTATCAATTATTATTTTATTACCCATAATATTTGCATGATGAGTCATTGCTTTTGAATTATCATTATTTGATGTTGACTGTATTTTATCTGGTGAATTATTAAATGTATATTGTTGTACTTTTGATAAATCTAATTTTAAATTACTTCTATTTGCTCGACTAGGAGAAATTTCATTATCATTTTGTGTTATTTGTGTATCTGAATTTTGGTTTTTTGGTAATTGAGGTGTTTCTTTTGTATCATTTTCATGATTATTTATTGTTACTGTTACTTGATCATTTTTATTAGAACTATCTGGCAGTTCATTTAAATTTTTATCTTTTTTAATAACAATTTCTGTATTGTTATCATTTTTAGATGACGATGATGATGATTTTACATCATTACAATATGAATTTGATTTTTTAACAACTTTTTTAACAACTTTAATTAATTTTTTTTTTTTATTATCATCGTTATTATCTTTGTCATCTTTTTTAATAACTTTTTTAATTTTTTTATCTTTATCATCAAGTTTTTCAACTTTTGTTAATGAATTATTTTTACCAATTGATGTTAATGATTTAACATATTTTTTTTTAATATTAACTTTTTTAATTTCATCATTATTTGCTGTTATTTTATTGTCAACTATTTTTTCTGGTGAATTTTTTTTTAGTGTCAATTTTGATATTAATGAATTTTTATTATCTGATTTTTCAGGTGTTGATTTACGTGTAATAATTATTTTATCTGGACTTGATTTTTTAATTAATTTATTTTGTTGTTTTTCTACTGATAATTTTCTCTCAACACTTGATCTAATTGGTGGTGTTTTTTCTTTTATTTTTTCTTTAATTATTGTCTTTTTAATTTCACTTTTTTCTGGTGAACGTTTTCTATCAATAATTATTTTTTTTGTATTTTTTACATCATTCTTAATTTCTGGTTTTGATTTTGTTGGTATTTTACTATTTAATGCTGATGATGACGTCGATGATTCACCAATTATTACACTTGTGTCTGAACGTGATCCTTTGTATGTATTTTTTTTAAATTTACTTAATAATGTTGTTGATGGTTTTGTTCCATTAATCATTGTTTTTGAATCATTTTTAAATAATCCAAAAACAGATGATACTTTTGATTTTGTTGTTGTTGCTAATGGTGTATCTTTTGAAATTAAATTTTCCGTTGATGATGTAATTTTTTTAGTATCATTTTCAATAAGTTTATCTGTGTTTGCAATAGTTTCTTGTTGTATTTTAAATTGTTCATCATTTTTATCACATTTAGAATTTATAATTTCAATATCATTTATTAATTTATCAATATTATTGTTATCTAAATTTTGTACTATCTTTGTATCATCAATTGAATTATTTTCACAATTATTATTTGTTATTTTTTCATTTTCTAAATTATCAAATTTATCTCTTGTCATTGTATTGACTTTATTTTTTAATTCTTTTTCTGGTTTATCATCTTGAATATTTTTATTTATAATAGCATTATCATTATTATCAATAATTTTATCATTTTTAAGTCTCATAAATCTTGTTTTTCTTCTTTCATTTTCAGCAGCTTTTTGTGCTTCTTTATCTTTGACATATTGACTTTCTTCACGAGGTGTATCAAAAAAATCTGGACGTAAAAATCTTGATATTCTTCTTCTTGGTGATTTATCATTTTTATCTGTTTCTCTTGTACTTGATGATGAACGAAATAATTTACTCAACAATGATCTTTCTGGTGATGTTTTATTATTATTATCATTTGTTATAATATTTTTTTCATTTGTACAACCAAGTGTTTTTCTTCTATCACCCGATGACCATTCAACATCACGATTTAATGATTCTGATCGTAATCTTAAACTTGGTATACAACTACGACGTTTTGATAACGATGATAAATCATTCATTGAACCTAACAACTCATTATCACATTTATTATCGTTATTTTGTTCATATTTTGTTTGTATTCCTAATTTATTACGTAATTTTGTTTCTTTTATTAAATTTTCAGCAGCAAGTAAACGACATTCAAATTCTTTAGCGTCTGCCTTTAATGAATTCATTGAATCTGTTTGTATATTTGATGTTGATTCAGTTGGTGATGTATCAAATGATTTCGTTGACAAACTTGGTGTAGTATCACCAATTGATGACATTGATTGTTTATTTGACTCAATATTATCGTTATATTTTTTTGTTGCATTATTATCATCAGTAATAGCTGTTTCTTCTTGTATTTTATCAGTACGTAATGAATTGTCTCGACGTAAACTATTACTACTACTGTTATTAATAATTGTTGTTTGATTTTTAATTGGATCACGATATTTACGTCCGAGTGTCATTATTTGTCTTGGTAATGGTGGCAATAATTGTTCTTCGTTTGTATTATTGTCATTGCCGTCAATGTTATTAGTACTATTATCATCATCATCATCAAAAAGACATATAGTTTTTCTTGATTGACGTTTACTATCATATTTATTGTATTTATCAAATTTATCAATTGTTTTTGAATCAATGAGACTGTGAGTTCGTCTAATATCAATAATATTTGAACGATCACTTGAATGACTACGATATTTTGATGTTTCGTCAATGATACTTGATGGTTCTTCTGTTGATGAACGATATAAACGTTCACGTGGTATTGATGGTGAACGTGGAAGTAATTGACGTGTTTTTTCAATAAATTGACGACTCAAACGACGTGCAAGACATGGTGTTAAATCATCACGTGATGGTGATAATTTTATTCCACTTAATCCATTTATTCCATGATCCTTTGTTAAAGATTCATCCTCATCACGTTGGTCATCTGAAAAATAATTTTGGAAAACCAAACATTTTTCGCAGCGAAAATCTGCGTTCAGCTACTATTTATCTTGTTAATTATTATTTATATATATAGTTTTTCTAATAAACCTTTTTTTTTCGTTTTGTTTCTTAACACTCGTTTATTATATTTAAATACAAATATGTTTCTTTTTTTGTTTTTTTTTATTTATTTATTTTTCAAAGTTCGTTGTCGATTAGTCAGTACAATCAGTATAGTCATTTTTTTTTTCTTTTTAAATTAATTAGCTATGAAATCACACATGCTATGTAAATAAAAAATAAAAAGAAAAAAACAATTTTAAATATCTAATTTTATAGGCTACTGACTTTTATGGTGTTTAGGTATTATTTTGGACAGCTCCACTTGTTTTGAGTATAAATTTGACTAAAATATTTACATTATTTTGGGTATTATTATTAATAGTTAAATGGTTGCACAAACAAAGCATTCCAAGTGACAATTAAATAAAATAATACAAAAGAAAAAAAAACAAATTCATTTACGATTAATAGTTTTTTTTTTTTTTTCAACATAAAACATTGTTATTTAAACTCTCAAAAACACAACAAATCGCAGTCCCAGTTTTTTAAAAATATTTTTTACATCAACTGGTTATAGTGGCTCTGTATGTATAACATACATTTTTTTTTTTGTTTTTTCATTTTTTGAACACACATTTACTGCAGTTTAATATAAAATATAATTATAACACAAATGTGTTTGACTTTTAAAATATTCTTACTAACATCGTCATATACAAAAATTGTATCAACAAAGTTATGTCTAATGAGACATTTTTAATAGATAAATATAAAATAAACAAGTTTAACAAAAAATATTAATATCAGCTCATTGAGCAGGCTCAAGTATGATTTGTTCAACTTGGAAAATTATTTATACCACATTTTGTTGATTTTTATCTTACATTATTCCACATAACATTTAAAAAAAAATTATCTCAACACATTAACTAATGAAAATAATACAACAATAGATACCCAGTACTATTTTCCCAAGACTATTTTCTATTTTGTTTTAAATTTTAATTTCCATCAATTATAAAATAATAACAAAAAATAAGCAAAAAAATAAATTGTCAATTATAAATAATAATGTTAGTATTATTATTAAAATTTTTTTGAATCAAATCATACATTGGCCGAGCTGATGTTGAAATATTTAATATCTTTTTTAAATATTTGGACACAATAATTATTGAAATATCACTCTCTAGTCAATCAGCACAAATTTTAATGATTTTAAATTTTTGCATTGTAAAAATTAAGCATATATTTATATTATTTATATATTGTTGTATATATTATATAATTTTTAAAAACATTTGAGTTTGAATTTATTATTTTTTTGGTTTTTTGTAAATTAAATATATACAAATTATTTTGTAAAATATATTTTGTAAATATGGCATCTCAGATACATTTTTTAAAAATAAATTAAGTAAATATATGATGACTGTGTGTGTTGTGTATATAAGTGCTTTATTAAATTTAATAATATTCATAAAATATTAATATTTTCCAGTGGAACTAGATGATAATTGTTGTACCTAACTTGGCAAATATGTTATTGCCTTGTTACTGTGAATTATCGTCGGCCCGTCTACGTAGAGTCACTCGCACGGTCGCTGCAACAACCGTCATAAAATTACCGTAATTACACGTGAAAAAAAGTTTTAAAAAAAATTTATAATCAACAAAAAATGATGACAATTATTAGATAATATTTTTGATAATTATTAATTGGCATGAATTGTTTTTTTTTTTTTATTATTAAAAGAAATGAAAAAGTTTATAAATGCGGTTTTGCGAATGTTTTATTTTGTTATTAACAATTTTATATTTAATAATGAATTAATTCAAGAATAAAAAATTGTTTATGTAATAATAAAACAAACGAGTTTTAGATAATATTAATTTTTGAAAATTATATTTTAATTGATATAAGAAAAACAGTTATTTATATTATCAAAAATAAAAATTTATTAATTATCATCAATTAGAAAGTGTTATTATTTTTTTGTTTATTATAATTCTTTATATTTTTTTTTCTCAACTGTTTGAAGAGTCGACGATAGACTTTTAAAGATTGTTTTTAAAAAAAAATTAACTAATAATTTTAAACTGAATAAATGTGGTTTTTTAATTTTAAAAAAAAATCATTCTTTGTTTATTTAAATAAATAAAGTTTATTCTTTTATTTATATTTTGTTTGTTTTTGTTTTTTTTTTTTTTTTTAATTTTTAATTTTTGTATATGGACGTGTTTTCAAGTTCATGCTCTAAATAATAATTTTTTTCTTGCAGTTTTTTACTTAAAATTTACTTTAAAAAAAATATATAAATAATTTATTGGGTCATTTGTATCACTTGATAAATATGTTTATAAAAATTATATTTCGATTTTGCAAATAACGTGCAATCATGCTTTAAATGTGACAAATTTTTAACAGTTTATTGTTTTTTTATCGAATGAAATTCAAAAAAGTAATTTCAACTACTTAAGACTGCTAGCTTTTTAGCAGACATAAATAAATTTGAATAATGTTAGTACAGTAAATAAAATAGTTGCAAAACATCCCCAGGCAAAAATTAAAGAAAAAAAAAAAAAAAAAAA
>JAPYYR010001304.1:0-28970 GCA_030523065.1 Aphidius colemani
GTTACGATACTGTACAGGAGGAGCATAGATTGTTATTGAATCATTACTATAAGGTGCCTTCCTTGTAATATTCATTACTTTGCCTGCAGTAATTGTAATTTTTTTGATAGGTAAAAATAAATTAAAAACATAATCTATATCACAAGTTTTAGATGTACCATCATAAGTTCCAGGACAATCAGCATTAACTAATTGCTTGTCTTCATGGCTGTACGATGCGACTACTCTCATGTTCTTATAGATGTCGATGAAACTGCAATGGTGGGACGCTTCGCGTCTATCCCACCTCCGTAAAAAACAATAAAAAGTATTATTTTTATGAAAATATTTTTGAATTAATCTTTTTCCATCTTACCTTGGCTGTTTCAACAAGTGCTTGAACCAATTGAGCTCTTCTTGCTTCATTTTTATGGAGATTAATTATTTCTTTTCGTTTCCAGTTTTCAAATAACAATTGCATCGGAAGTGAAGGTGGTACAGTCTCTAGTAACATACAGTAATACAAACATAACAAACTTTCGTTTGTCGCTAATTTCTTGGTCCTTTTCGGAAACTTTCGGCTTTCCTTCTTTGAACGCGTCCTTTGTCGTCCATGTGGTATCCACACCACGAGCAGTAGTATCGGCCACTTTTGCACGTTTTGCACTTTTGAGCTTTTAAGTTTTGACTACATAGCCTTACAGACGTGTGTTTATCACTATTTAAATATGAAGGTGTTCAGCTATAGAATGATTGGCGTAATCATTGTTTGTCTTATTGGGGTGAGTAAAAATTTATTCTACAGTTCAATTATTAAACTGAATGTATTAACAATATACTTTATATATTAAAATTATTAAAAAATATTAAATTGATGCTGTTCAACAAGGGAAACATCTCCTTCAACAAGATATTTTCCTTGTACTCAATAAGAATCTCTGTGAAAACGTGGCTATGAAAACGTGATCAGTCTTTTTTTTAAATCAATGATATATGATGTAGTTCTTATTTTTTTTTAAATATAAAAATAACCTTTGATGATTTATAAATTAATTTTTTTTGTTAATTGAGAGTAAAATTTGATAAAAATAAAACTTACAATGTTTATCTTTATATTTATTCATCAGTATTTTCATAAATTGAAGAATAATTATATTTTTTTTTAGTCAATATACGCATCTATAGGCTTAATCAATAATAAAAAAAATTTCATCATGGAAATAATTGTTTTATATTTTTGGTACATTGATGAGTCACAGGCAACTGATCAAACCACGTGGTATACACCACGTGCGGTACTTACCAGGCACCTTGTCTATAATTTAAAACTTATACTTATACATCACATGTATATATTTTTTATAATAGAATATATTCAATGAACCTGTTATTTTAGATTTTTGTAAACGCCATGACAACGTGATGAAGTATAGTTTGCATAGTTTTCGTACAACTCAAAAATGGTCTCATGTTTTTGGTCTCCATTTAGCCTTTTTTTGAGACGAAAAGGCCATTTTCGAATCGAACCGATCATTTTTTATCACTATATGTATTTCATCATGTTGCCATTAATTTTTCCAATGATAAAAAAATATTTGCCACTTTATTTCAACTGTTTAATAAATTGTATATCAAATAAAACTGTGGCTGTGTTGATGGTACTCAATCTGATGTCAGTTTAAATTACAATGTTGATGAAGTTGTATTATAATAATGTATATATTAATTAAAAGTTTCAACGGATTAATTTTTACTTAATTAAGAACATAATTTATAATAATTTCAGGGAGAATGTAGACCGTTGCCATACCAATTAGAAAATGATGGTTCAACAACTGAGGTCAGCACTGATGCTGACATGACTGAAGAAATACCAACAAGTAAGTTATATTTCTTCTTTCAATTTTAATTAATAATTGAATGTTTTTTTTTTTTGAATGGTATATATAGTAAATACCTTATATGTTTTCATTGCTCGTGTTTCAGCAACATTTTCTCTTTTCACATTACCAAGATCAAGAAGAGATGCTGACACAAATTCTCCTCATGGTAAGTTACAATTTTTAGTTTTTATTTTAATGAATAAGACCATTTTTTTGCGATTGATTGGTATACTCAAGTTGTTTTGATTGAATGTGTTTCAGAATTAACTTCTACTTTGGAACCAATAACTGAAACGATATTACCAATTGATGAATCTTCTGTTACAACTGACCCTTCTATTTATAACGAAAGAGAAGAAGCTACGGAAAAATTAGTGAACGAGATTGACCAACCAACAACTCAAGCATTTTAAATGGATTTGAAAATTTGAGTTTACACAAGCTGTCAAAAGTAA
The DNA here is from genome assembly GCA_030523065.1 of Aphidius colemani. NCBI lineage: Eukaryota > Metazoa > Arthropoda > Insecta > Hymenoptera > Braconidae > Aphidius > Aphidius colemani. The sequence goes on from JAPYYR010001304.1 coordinate 2,318, forward strand.
AAGACTAAACAAAATTTTAAAATGTAAAAGACGTCTTCATTTGTTTAATTTTGAATTGAAATATTTCAAAGATAATAAATTCTTTAACTACTGATAGGTCAATCTTATTTTAAACTACTCAGAATCAAGATATGCAAGTTTATTAAACCTCAAACTTGATTTTTCTCATTTAAATAATCTGATAAATAATAATAATAATAATAATAATAATATAAGTAAATGTATGCAGCTGAACTAATTAATTAACAATAAAAATACTGTAAAACTAAACTTAATAATTTTAACTATTTATTAACTCATTTACATATAGTTGTTATGATTTACAAAGTAAAAATTTTAACATTAAAATGGATTTGATTTGGAAGAAAATAGATAAATAAAATTCTAATATTACTATTTGTTTTTACAAACTTTGATAAATTTTTTTAATTGAAAAACGAATTTAGAGAAGATCGTAGAAATAGTTTAAACCTTGTCCAAGTTCCCAAATTGATATTCCAGTACCCATATCTTTGGCAAGTTGGATTCTTTGTTGGAGTGAATAAAGTGTTGGATAAAACACAAACGAACTTCCAACTTTCGTTCTGTAAAATAATTTGATTATTTTTATGATAAATATATGCTTCTTATCATGAAAATGGAACACTGGCTTGACCAATCTCATTCATTTGATTCAGGAAAATTGAACTTACTTGACTTCAAAATAGTGTTCCTTGCTTCCATCGTCCCATTTGATTTTTCCTTTGTGTGATTCAACTAACTTTAAATACTGTGAGCCAAGTATTGCTCCACCACCTTCGACACTATAATTATAGCCATAAAAATTCAAACCCATAAGTATTTGTCGACGTCTTGGATCATCATCATAAGGAACTAATTTTTCAATGCATTTTCTAGCCCAATCCAAAGGACTGTTTGGTCCTGGACGTTGTACTGATGAATAATCATACGTCATTAATGAAAAATAATCAACAACTGGTGATAATAAATCGAAATGTGTCTGCGAAAATACATCAGTTTCTGAACTATAAAAATAAAAATTCACTCAATTATTATCTATTTTTTAATATAATTTATAAAAATGTAAAACAAACAATTTACCTTCTTGATGGAGGAATAACAAGAACGACTTGTAAATTATTTTTTTTCAATTCTTCACTTAGTGATTTAATTAAATCAATAATAATTCTTGTGTCAACTCCAGAATAATAAAATCCAATCCAAATTTCTAAAACGTAGCCATGAAATTTGTGTTTCTTACAAAAAAAAAAAACAATAAAAAGTATTATTTTCATGAAAATATTTTTGAATTAATCTTTTTTCATTTTACCTTGGCTGTTTCAACAAGTGCTTGAACCAATTGAGCTCTTCTTGCTTCATTTTTATGGAGATTAATTATTTCTTTTGGTTTCCAGTTTTCAAATAACAAACGAGGAAATACTTAAAAAAAAAAAAAACATTAACCAATAATTATTGTTATGTTAAAAGAAAACATTACTTTTAATTTACCTTTCAGTTGATGAATTGCTTTATTAGCTGTGCGAATGTCTTTGAGCCATTTTTCTTGTACATCATGTGTTGCAATTTTAAATTCTTTAATACTTCCATTTGGCAGTGTTAGCCAAGTCGGTGATACTGATGTTAATTTACCATGAAATGTTTTTGCCACTTCTAGACCTTCTCTGTTCCACTAAAAAATTTTTTAACCGTTTTATTTCAACAATTTCAATTATTCAAAATACAATAAATATTAAAGCAACAAACTGGAGTGATGTATCCCAAAACTTCACCATCAAAATTTTTAAGGTTGGTATCTTGATAATACAAACCAGATTCACGAAGAATATCAATATTTTTTGGATCCTTAACGACCAAACCTCTATCAAAAACACTTTGATCAACTGGTCCTTTCTATAAATAAAATCAAAATTAATATTGTTTATAATTAATAATTAATAATTATACTAACTATGGTAACCTGATTTTCCTTTTTTTTTCCTTTGTCTTTTCGTTGTTTGTCTTTAGGTGGTGACAGTGTTGATAACGTCATATCAACCATCAACAAGACAATAACAATTAAATTCCAATACTTCATGGCTTGGTCAAAAAATATTCTTCAATTATTAAATTAAAAAAAAAACTAACAAATAATGTCGTTATCATTTATTCATTTTATCCACTTATTTTTAAATTAACATGTAAACATTTGTCTGTGTCAACCGGTTACTTCTGTTCTGTTTATTTATCTGTACTTATCCATGTGTTTTGATTTTTGACCAGCTGGCAAATAAATTTTTTTACTCCAAAATACAAATTGTGCGCAGTCAATTCATTGCGCACTACAGGTTCAATGATATTATTTTTATTTCCACTATAGTTTTGTTATACGTGTCACAAAAATAAAACGACACATCGTCATAGAATAACAACAATTGCAAAAAAATATTTTATTCAATAACAAATTATAAAATAGTTTATCAACAATTAAATGCTCAACAACGATATGTAAAATTTAATTTTGAATCATATAAAATGTTAAAATATAGTTTAAGTTGTTTGGTTATATTAGTGGTGATATTGATATTTGTCAGTGTTGATGGATTTAGTGGACATCAAAATCCTGATATCTTGTATAAAATAAATTGGCCAGGAAAAATTGACCATAACTTTGATGTATGTATGTTTATAAAATTGTTTTTAAAAATGAGTAAATAATTTAATGGCAAGTTTGTTGACAATATTTAAAAACAACTTTATTTTTATTTTCAGGAACCACAAGAACATCTTGAATATTATCCAATAACAACAGCTGACAATGAAAAATATATTTGTACAATTCCAGTTGCTAAAGAGGCAAAAAAAAATTCAGCTGAACTTTACACAGGACCAAATCCAATTGATCTTTTAACAAAATTAGTTGAACAAAATTCGTGTTCATACAAAGTATAAAAAAATTATTAACATTGTACAATTATTTCTTGATTAAGTTATTGATTAACTTGTATATTTTGTTGTTATTTAGTTGGAGTCATATTGGACTTACGAAGTATGTCATGGTAGATATGTTAGACAATTTCATGAAGAACGTGATGGAAAAAAAATAAAAATTCAAGAATATTCATTGGGTACATTTGCAAAAGGTGAACGTGAAAAATTATCAGTATATTATGATGATCTTGCTAAAAATCCAGATAAAAAGTTACCAACAAAAAAGTTTGATGGTGTTCCAATGCCATATGTTGAAATTAAAATGACAAATGGTACACTTTGTGATTTAAGTAATAAACCAAGAACAATAAAATTACTTTATATTTGTCATCAACATGGTAAAAATGAAATATTATCATTTGAGGAAACATCAAGCTGTGAATATGAAGCAACTATATTTACATCATTAATATGTAGTCATCCAGACTATGGTCCTCATGGTCATGGTGAAGATGAAATTAATTGTATTCCAACTGATAAAACACCAAAAAAACCAAAATCACTTGCTGCACTTGAAGCAGAAAGTGTTAAACTACGTCATCAAAAAGTCATGGTAAAAATTAATTATTAAGTAAATATTCAAATGAATAAATACAACATTTTATTATGATTTTCTTTGATTATTTTTTCTAAAGCGAATGATTTTTTGTATAATTATTTATACACAATGCAAATTGTTTATATATATTTTTTTATTTTATAGCTTATAACTTGTCTCTCAGTTGTATTTACTAGAAGCATGTTTTTTATTTTGATTTTTTATTTAAATTAAATATTTATTTATTCACGAATTTTTAAAAAAAGCTTCATCACCAGGACAATCACTAGAAGAGCAAGAAAAATAAATATAAACAAAAAAACTTTAACAAAATAAATAAAATTCTATTGGTTTTTTTTTTTTTAATTTCTTATTTAAAAATATTTTTTTTTTTGTATATTTTATTATTATTTGTTGAACACAGGATGGCAAACCACAGAAACTGTATGCAATCTTCCATGTAGATAAAAACAGCAAGGTCAGAAAATATATTTAGGAAAATAGGAATATTTTTTAAATTATTTTCATATCATTTCATTAAGTGTGTTTTGCTTTTGTTAATTATTTCGACACTAATTGCATCCTTAAAAAAAAATTAACTTTTTTAAAATATAATTGATCAGGCGATAAAAATACTAAATATATTTTTTGATCCGAATATTTTAGGATGGTGAGTCAAGAGTCAGATTAGAAATTCATTCGGCTGATGAAAAGGATCTTAAGGGAGATGAAAATTTGGGATCATTACTTGAAAATTCTGGTCAAACAGTAACTGATATAAGTCCAGTTAAAAGTTTTTTTAGTGGAAAACATTGTCTTCATGGGGTAAGTATTATTTATATTTACATATCAATCAATTGTTAAATTATTTAATTATATTTTAAGGGTCAGGGATGGTGGAAATATGAGTTTTGTTATGCTCGTTCAGTTGTACAGTATCATGTTGAAAGAGATGGCTCAAAATTAGTTGTTGATCTTGGTAAATTTGATAAAAAAAAACACATTGAATGGATTGAAGCAAACCCCATTAAAAAACCAAAACAAATACATTTGAGAAAACAGCTTTCTCATTTTTATGGTGATGGAAGTTATTGTGAAAAAACTGGTAAATCAAGACAAACTGAGGTAATAATAATCATCTTTATAAAATTCATTTTAGCTGAAAAAATAGTTTCTATGTGTATATTTTTTGCCTGTAGGTTCGATTAATATGTGCAGAAAATCAATCAGCTTCTTCATCAAGTGTATCACTGTCACTTCATGAGCCAAAAACATGTGAATACGTACTGAGTGTTGAATCAGTGTTAGTTTGTGATATTCTTGCTCTTGCTGATGACAATGGTCTTATAAATAACGAGCCAACTATTAATTTTGAAATATTAAAAACAGAAACATCATCAAAATCGTCAAACAAAGATGAAACCACCGAAGAGAAAAAAATAGAATTATAAATTTGTGTTTAATAAGTTTTGTAAATTATAATTATAAAACATTTTGAATAATATAATATCTACCGTTAATAAATTTTATATTAGACCTTTTTTCTTTTTTTTTTGTGAGGGAGTATACTATTATGTTGATGAAGAGATATCAACCGACATTGAGGCCAATTCCAACATGAAGATTTTCTTGAATATGATTGTATTGACAGCTCAGTAGTAATGACGCACCAGGTACAGGATATAATTTTTTTTCAAAAACACCAGCAACAGTGGTTGTTGTATCAACATATCCCTTGAATATCATATCGGCATGAGGAATATCAAACCGATAATAAATTGTACCAGTTGAATCTTGTTTTTGTAATTTTGTTTGTAATTCAACACCAAGTTGTAACTGTTGACTTGCTTTATGATGATAACATGCATGAATTCCAGCATGTCCAATTGTTGTTGATAATGTCCATATACCAGTTGAATATCTAAATGCTCCAGCAACATGACTTTGTTGTCCACCAATAATATCAGGACTACGTTTTGCTGATACTTCAATTCCCATTGTTAATCTTGGTGTAAATGCTTGAAGATAATAAAATGATATTGTTCCACATTGTTTTAAAAAATCAGGATCATCAATTGATGCTGATAATGTCATATCATCACGTCTATATTCCATTGTTGATTTTGATGTTAAACATTTACCATTAAACATTTGTGTTATATGTTTTATTCTTAAACGACAGCCCAATGTATGAATCCATGTTGCAGCTAAATGTCCATCTGGTCTTAATGTACCATTTATTTCTGGATATCTTTCATTTGGTGCGGCTTTTTTATCACCTTGATAACATGCACCAAATGTATAACCAGTTGGTTCAACTGGACTTATTTTTATCATATGACAGGTTGAAAAATGACTACTTAAATTTTTTTTTACGTTCAATCTTACACCTTCAAAACATCTTGGATATAAATCTTCAACTTTTTTGTGTACTTCACCAAGAGTTCCTGGGTTTCCTGGTGCATAACCATGAGGACATGGTACACATGGTGGATTTTTTTTTCTTCCTGATGCATAAATTATACCCATTATACTCTTTTTGTAAATTAAATTAATATTATTGTTTTTTTTTTATTGGTTAATAAATTATCTAAAAAATTAAAAATTAATTTTTTGAAAAAAATCCGCTATTTATTTACAAGTCGGTATAAAAGATTACAACAATTTTCTACGTCATCTTGCGGTTTGAAAAATCATTACAGAAAATTAAAAAAAAAAAAGTGAATAGAAGTGTGTGTGTGTGACGTGTGTGTCAGCTAACAGGGCTAACAGCTTGTAAAGTTGTAATCGTTGTAATAATAATAAATAATAAATAATTTTAAGCTGATGACTTGATGAAAACGTCGAGTTGGCAAGAATTAAAAAAAACATTTTTTATAACCTGACAAAGTAAAATACAAACTTTGTTCACATTTATTAATGTAAAAAAAATTTATAGTTTTAATTTGTAATGTTTTATTAAAAGTTGGTAAATTTATTCTATTAAAAATATGATGGATAAAAAATTGGGTCGGGTTGATGACCTGGTGCAATCAGTTAGTTTGCATAATCCACGTAAACTTTTATTAAATGGTTATGTATTACCATTTTTAACACTTGAAATTGCATGGATATTTAATTGGATATTTGTATATGGTGTTGATGATTATTTTCATGAGGGTCTTGTTGGCATTGGTGCAATTGGAGTATTACAAATATTTTTATGTCTCTGTTGTCAATGGTCTGTTCATGTTTACTGTTTTCTTAATTGCAGCCCAGTAAGTATACTTATCTTGATTATGACTATTAATTATATATAAACAATAACAAATTTTATATAATTTTAATAATAATTTTTCTAGGCTAAAGATCCATACAAATCTACAATTGTCAAAGTTATACCAACACCAAATAATGGAAGTTCTGAATTAGTAAAATTACAACAAGCAAAAAATAAAGAGCCATGGTTTATATTTCAAAAAACAAAATATTATTGGAGCTCTGAAAAAAATGAATTTTGTGGTTTAAATTTTCCAATAAATAATACAATAAAATATTATTGTGATTGGAGAGGTTATCAAAATGAAAATGATATATTAGATACTGAAGAAAAATATGGAACAAATAAATTGGATATGTTTATACCAGAAGCATGGGAATTATTTAAAGAACGTGCTGTTGCACCATTTTTTGTATTTCAAATTTTTTGTGTATCATTATGGTGTTTTGATGAATATTGGTATTACAGTATATTTACATTAATTATGTTAACAATGTTTGAATATATATTGGTACGTCAACAATTACGTAATATGGCTGAAATTCGTAAAATGGGTAATAAGCCATATATGATAAATGTATATAGAAATCGTAGATGGAGAATGATGTTTACTGATCAATTGATACCTGGTGATATTGTATCAATAACAAGATCAATAAATGATCATTTAGTTCCTTGTGATATATTATTATTGAAAGGACAATGTGTTGTTGATGAAAGTATGTTAACTGGTGAATCAGTACCACAAATGAAAGAATCAATTGATGATATTGATGATAATAATAATACATTAAATATTGATAGTAAACATAAAATTTATGTATTATATGGTGGTACTAAAGTTGTACAACATACACCACCAAATAAGAATTCAACATTAAATGCAACTGATAAAGGATGTATTGGCTATGTATTACGTACTGGTTTTTCAACATCACAAGGAAAATTATTAAGAACAATATTATTTGGTGTTAAACGTGTTACAGCAAATAATCTTGAAACATTTGGTTTTATATTATTTTTATTAATATTTGCAATTGCTGCTGCATCATATGTATGGATAAATGGTACAGCTGATCCAACAAGAAGTCGTTATAAATTATTTTTAGAATGTTGTTTAATATTAACATCAGTTATACCACCAGAATTACCAATTGAATTATCACTTGCAATTAATACATCATTACTTGCATTATCAAAACTTGATGTTTATTGTACTGAGCCATTTAGAATGCCATTTGCTGGTAGAGTTGATGTATGTTGTTTTGATAAAACAGGTACATTAACAAGTGATAATTTAGTTGTTGAAGGTATTACTGGTATTGATGGTAGTGATCGTATTATTGATGCTGATGAATCATCAACTGAAAGTATACAAGTATTAGCAACATGTCATTCATTGGTACAACTTGATGATGGTATTGTTGGTGATCCATTAGAAAAATCAACATTAAAAGCTGTTAAATGGAATTTAACTAAAAATGATGCTGTTGTACCATCAAAAGGAAAACTACGTGCATTAAAAATTTTACATAGATATCATTTTTCATCATCATTAAAAAGAATGTCTGTTATTGCTGGTTATAATATGCAAAATTCAACTGAAACAAATTATATTGTAACTGTTAAAGGTGCACCAGAAACATTACAAACTATGTTTATTGATGTACCAAAAAATTATGAAAATATTTATTTATCATTTTCAAGAAGAGGTGCAAGAGTATTAGCATTAGGACATAAAAAATTAATAGGACCAATGTCATCACAAGATTTACGTTCACTTACAAGAGATCAAGTTGAAAAAGATTTAACATTTGCTGGTTTTGTTATAATAAGTTGTCCATTAAAACTTGATTCAAGTAAAGTTATTAAAGAAATTGTTAATGCATCACATATGGTTGTTATGATAACTGGTGATAATCCATTGACAGCTTGTCATGTTGGTAAAGAATTATATTTTTCTGATAAATCAAAAACACTTATATTAACAAAATATATTGATAATTATCGTTGGGAAAGTGTTGATAAAGAAATTATCATACCATTTGGTAATGACAACATTAAAAAATCAAATGAAATATGGAAAACATATGCTCTATGTTTAACTGGTGATGGTATTGATTATTTGAAAAATAATTATACAGATCTTTTAATGAAATTATTACCACATGTTGTTATACATGCACGTTGTGAACCAAAACAAAAAGAATTCATAATAATATCATTACAAGAACTTGGTTATACAACATTAATGTGTGGTGATGGCACAAATGATGTTGGTGCATTAAAACATGCACAAGTTGGTGTTGCAATATTATCAAGTCCACCAGAAAAATTATCATCAAACAAANCAATTAAATAATATTCAATTACAAAAATTATTACAAGAAATTGATGAACAAGAACAAGCAACAATTGTTAAATTAGGTGATGCATCAATTGCAGCACCATTTACAAGTAAACTATCATCAATACAATGTATTTGTCATGTTATTAAACAAGGAAGATGTACACTTGTAACAACATTACAAATGTTTAAAATATTGGCATTAAATGCACTTGTACTTGCATATAGTCAATCAGTTTTATATTGTTCTGGTATTAAATTCAGTGATTCACAAGCAACTGTACAAAGTTTTCTTTTGTCATTTTCATTTTTTTTTATATCAAGATCAAAACCACTGAAGACACTTTCAAAACAGAGACCATTACCAAATATATTTAATTTATATACCATTTTAACTGTTTTACTACAATTTTCAGTACATTTTGTATGTCTTATATACTTGGTCAGAGAAGCAACTATTTATTCACCACCAGAAGAAAAATTGAGAGCTCTTTTAGGAACTTCAAATGTTACAGAAACTGTTGTTAATGATGCTGAAGAAGTCGAAGAAATATTTGAAGCTAATGTTGTCAACAGTGCTGTTTATATTATTTCATTGGCACTTCAAGTATCGAATTTTGCTGTCAATTATAGGGTTTGTTTTTTGTTACTTTAATATTATTAGATATTTTTATATTTACTATTTATATATAATTATTTTGTTTTTATATTTACAGGGGGTACCTTTTATGGAAAATTTGACTGAAAATAAACCATTATTTTATTCACTCGTTGCTAGTTTTGGCCTTATAATAGGCTTGACCTGTAATTTAATACCACCAATGGCTGAAATGCTTAAAATCGTTGATTTTCCAGATGAATTTCGTAAAATATTAATCATGGTTTTGATTGGTAATTTTATGGCAACATTTACTGTTGATAGATCATGTCGCTGGTTATTCGGTGAAGGTGAATTAAAAAAATTGTGATTTAACATTGCAAATTAGAAACAATTTAAAAACAGCTAAAGAGAATACTGTCAAACAAATGTTTAATAATTAATAGAAAAACAAGAAAAAAAAAGTTTTTCTCTCTCGGGAATAATTTTTAGTTTATGCTCACAGAAAAATGGTATTTTTTTTTTTTTTTTTTAAATCTAGAATTTTCAATAAATCTTAAGAAACAATGAATTTAGTTAATTTATAAAAATACGATACGTAAATCTATTGACTGTGGCAGATTTTGATTTATAAATATCATAAGCATAATTTAAAGTCATAACATTCCAATTGTTTGTGAATATTTATTCAACTACGTGTATCCAATATTTTTCCTCCCTTTTTCATTATAAACTTTACTAAATCCAACATTTTTAGCATTTTTTTTTTTTTTTTTTCATAAATAAAAGAACAAAAAAACACTAAAGTGAAACTGAGTAAATTGTAAACAGTTAAAATAAAAAAAAAAAAAAAAAAAAAAAAGAAAAAAAAAATAAAAAAAAAAATAAATAATTTTAAATAAAAAAAAAAATAAATAAAAAAAAAAATTGTGTCATTTAAAAGAAAGAAAATCTTACATCACTCGAAGTGCGATAATTTTTTTTATTCACATAAATATAAATTGTTGCGGTCAATTAATGTATGTCATCGAATTAAATTTTATTATTTAAAATGCTCAAAATATTATCAACAATCAACAAGTTATTATGTATTTTTTTTCAACTTATTTATTAAAAATTAAATAATATTTTAGACGTAACATGATTTTATAAATGATAATTTTTTATTGGTTGGCATTTTAACTGGAGAGGGAATAAGTTGTGTTTCAAGTGGAAACTTTCGCTGTAGCAATTCGTCATTACGATATCTTGGTTAAACAGTTAACCAATTTCAATTCAGTATTTTGCTTAATATTCGAAACGTGCTGTTTATTATTTAAATTAAATAAAAAAAACAAATAAATAAAGTATTTGTGTAGTTAGTGCAGCACTCAGAGTTCAAGTTTACACACCACATAATAATCTCAGAGTAAACATAGACTGATAAAATTTCTTCACAAGGTCAATGACCCGCCATAAGAATTTTTAATTTTTAAATTATCTCAGATATTAAGTGCAATATTGAGACTTTAATACAATTTCATTCAACATGTTTTTACAATGATAAAATAACGCGAAAAAAAAAATTCATTTGAATGTGTCTGTGTAATTATTATTGTTATTTTTATAATGACCAAACTGTTATTCAAACTTGGACCAGTGTGATCAGTGTTTTATAAAAGTTTTTTAAAAATATTTTAAAGACTAAAATTTAGCTAAAAAGTTAAATTATTTAGTGTCTATGTAACACCAATACAATATACTATAAATATAAATTAAACTATTTATATAAAAGTAGGTATCCAACTGTCCAAGAATTTCTCTTATACATTCGTTCTTATCGACTTGTAATTTATAACTAATTAATAATTAGTTTTTAATTAATAATTATAATTTTTTTAAATCATTATTACATATTATTTCAATTGTACATCTTATCTTGTATAACAATAATTGCATGATTATTTATTTTTTACTTCTTTTAATATTCCTTTTATGATTGATGTTCTTGAGCCAATATTTATTATACATTCATGTTAAATTGACCTTGATAAAATCTTGTTTTGGCATTAGCTACAATTGTTGTTTATTTTTAAATTTTGTGATTAAATAAATGAAGTTTTTATTGATGATAATTATTGCCCTGAAGGAGCTTGTAGTATATAGGAAATTAAAATACAAGAATAATTATTTAATAATTTATCATTTTTTTATTGAGTTTTTTTATTGGAAGACTTTGATATTGTAAATTACAATGTTCTGCTTGTTATATCACAGTTGAACGTTCTATTATTTTTTTTTTTTTTTTTATATATAATTTATAACAGATAATAAATCATGACAGAAATGAATGACAAATGGTTTTTTCATTGGAGTGATTGGCTTGTTTTTGGATTGATGCTGAGTTTTTCAGCAATTGTGGGTATTTGGCATTACCAAAAAGCAAAAAAATCAACAACAGTTGATTATGCACTTGGTAAATCAGGACTAAGTGTTTTTCCAGTTTCTGCATCATTAATTTCCAGGTGAAATTATTTATTATTTTCTCAAGTATCATTATTTTAACGAATAATTCATTAAATTTACAGTTTTATTTCGGGAATAACTTTACTTGGAACACCAACAGAAATTTATAATTTCGGCACACAATATTGGATAACAATAATTTCAATTTTATTTGCTGGAATAATTGTTGGAAATGTTTATTTACCGGTATTCATGAAATTGGTAATTAAAAAAACCTTATTTTAAGTAATAATAATAAATGTAAAATATTATATTATTTAAAATCAATTTATAATGAAAAAATTATTATATAGAAACTCAATTCTTGTTATGAGTATTTGGAATTACGGTTTAACAGAAGTGTGAGAGTATTGATATCGCTTATATTCGTTATTGATGTGGTAAGTACGATAATTGTTTATAATGAAAATCAAAAAAACTTGTAATTACTTTGAAAATAATTTAATTTTATCGTAGGTTTTGTATCAATCGATTGTCGTTTACGTTCCATCACTAGCACTTAATCAAGGTATTGTTAAAATTTATTATAAAACTCAAAACTTTTTTAATCAAATGCAATCGAAAAAAAAAATATATATATGAAAATAATTTTATATTGAATTTTAAAAAATCAATTTTTTCTATTTACTAAATATTTTTTTTTTCATTTTCAAATTTCAGTTACGGGAATTAATATACATTTGATTGGAGTTATTGTTTGTTCTGTTTGTGTATTTTACACAGTGATGGTAAGAACTTTTAATTAAAAAATAAAAAAAAACTAAAAATTACACTGTAGTAATTTTCTATGATAGCATATACATATAAAAATAAATTTTAAACACAATAGAAAATGTTTAGAGGCCATTGAAAATGTTTATAGAAGAAAATACTTCTAACAATGTCAATTTTACTTGAAAATATATGTATAACAAGTGCAATATACCTAAACTGATCTCTTTAACAATGAGCTCCAACACAAACACGTAGAAGCCATTCTTTCTTTTTTCATTTAACAACTGTCCTTGTTTGTCCTATCAACTCAAAAGCAAAGTGATTAATTACTCGTTCATGTAATTATTTGAACAATTTGTTAAACTTTCAAATTAATGAAAATTTACAATGGGTCAGTTGAATCACTTTGATAAATTGTACCAGTCTATCCTATTATTTGAAAAGTAAATTTAAAAAAAAAAAGTATACATATATATTAAATGTATTTATACAATTCATTTGTATAGTTTTGTCAATGATTATTTGTCAAACTTTTTGATAATGAATAATGACAAATAATGTATTGTTAATTGCCAAAGCAATTATTATTAATTTGTTTTATTTCTAGGGTGGTATTAGAGCTGTTGTTTGGGCTGATGCATTTCAAGTTTGTGTTATGACTGCTGCATTTATAACAGTAACAATTTTAGGTACTTATGAAGTTGGTGGTCCAAGTGAAGTATGGAAAAAAGCATTAAATTCAAATAGAATTGAATTTTTTAATTTTGATTTATCTTTATATACAAGACATACTGTTTGGTCGGTATTATTTGGTTCATGTATGTATAGTACAGCATATATTGCTGTCAATCAAACAGTTGTACAAAGATACAGTTCATTACCCAGAATTAAAGATTCAAAAATAGCATTAACAATATTTACAATTGGAGTTATGTTTTTCATATCATTGACATGTTGGTGTGGGCTAGTTGTATTAGCTTGGTGGTCATCACCAAAATGTGATCCAAGAGCATCAGGTCTTGTAAAAGCTGATGATCAAATGTTGCCTGCTTATGTCATGCAAATTGCTGGTAAATTTTATGGTATACCAGGATTATTTGTTGCCGGTATATTCAGTGCTGCTTTGAGGTAAACTAATTGCTTTTATATGCTATAATTAATTTTTATATTTTATTTATTTTTAATTTTTTTATTTAGTACTTTATCAGTTGGATTAAATTCAACGTCTGTTGTTTTGTTGGAGGATTTTGTCAAAGGAACATTTAGACTTAAACCAAATGATCGATCAGCAACAATTTTTGTTAAATTTATTGTTATTTTATTGGGTCTTGTTGCTCTAGGATTGATGTTTGTTGTCGAACAACTTGGTGGAGTATTAGCTGTGAGTTTAAATTTTATTTAATTTTACTGCATTCATTAGTTTTTTATATTTATTTTAGCTGACTAATAGTCTAGCTGCTATTGCTGCTGGTACATCATTTGGTGTATTTTCACTTGGAATGTTAAATCCTTCAGCAAATTCACAGGTATTTTTTTTTTTTTTTTTCATTTATTAATTGAGTATTTGATTAATTATTTTTTATTAACTATTTAGGGAGCATTTATTGGTGCTATAACGGGATTCATCATTGCTGGATGGTCTAGCCTTGGTTCAAATGCAATGGTCGCAACTGGTGATATTATTCCAAAAAAATTGCCAGTTGATCTTACGAGTATTGGTTGTCCAAGTAATATAAGTCAAAGTTTTCTCAATCAATTTCCAGTTGACCATGAGTGCGTAATACTTTTTAAATTCATTCATTCTAATGAAAGAATAATTAAATAATCAAGCTATTTTAATCAACAGTGAGAGTAACATTTTTCCACTTTATCGACTATCTTATCATTGGATTGCACCAATGGGCACAACTGCCGTTATCATTGTTGGTAGTTTAGTTAGTTGGATAACAAGATCCTCAACTTCTGACAATATTGATCGTGATCTACTATCACCTGTGATACACAGGTATGATTTTTATCTGAAATATATTATTAATTTTGATTTAATTTATTCTGTTTTTTTCTTCAAAAGATGGGTGCCAAAAACAACAAATTCATTTGACCAAACAGGACAACATTATCCTCTAAAAGAAGCACCAGGATCATCATGGGTAATTGAAGTTAATAAATTAATAAATATTTGAGAGACAAAATTAAATTTTTCTTTTCAATTTACAGAAACCATACGTACTCAGCGCAACATAAAATAAATTAATTTTTGTTAAATTAATTAATGAAAATGAAAAATTTATCAAATTTATTTAAATGTTATATAAACATTTCTATGAATTTACGGAGTCCTGAACAAGATTATATATTTGTATATATATTTCTTTCCCACTCACTCTTTTGAAAACTTTTCTATGAGTATAAACTGAGTTTATTATCTGCGATATAATCTGTTTTTTCGTTAAAAAAAAATAAGTAAAACATTATTAAAGCAATAAATAATGTTACACTAATTTTATAAGTGTTGATTTTCAATAATTATTTATCCTGAAACATCAAATAACTAAATAGACACAGTTTTTCATTGAAAACCAACGATAACATCCAACTACATTTTCAAGCTAAAATTTGGATATTGGTACTAGGGGAGCATAATAAACGAATAGTAATTAGAAATACTCCTCACTTATTCTGTGCTCCACTTTTTCAATTTTTTTACATTCAGCCTTAACTACCACTTATTCAAAATTGATTTCTAAATAAAAAAAAATAATGGCGCATTTTGTTCCTATTCAAGCCGCACCATAGCACATAGCGCTTTTCAGTAAATATATGATCTAATCAAGACTAGAGGTGTCTAGTCTTCTTGGCTAATATGTACCGGTCAACGTCATTCAGCCACGTGTTTTCAACGTGGACGGTATAGGTTTATTAGATGACCATTGTGGTAATCAAAAGTGATTCAATCAGGAAGTGATTTCTGTAAATTTTCATCAACTAACAATTATTAGTTTTATAAAAAATAAATATTAAATAAACAGTCTAACTTGATAATCTTCTTGTCTTTTTCAAAATTTTATAAAAACTCTAGCTACGCAAACTACATAAACTAACCTACTATCACTATCGAATAACTAGAAATAATTATTCATTATTTTTTATCATGATGTAGTTTAAAATGTCAGTTAAACAGTTAAAACAGAAAATAAAGTTAAAAAGAAAAGTTGAATACGTTGCCAGTGAAGTTTCAAGACAGGGCCAAAAACAAAACAAAAAGCGTAAAACGGTTAGTCCAGAAAAAATTATTATCAACATGCTCGTCGATTTAATATTGATTTTTTGCTCACACATAAGTATTGATTATATCCTTTTCAGATCAATTGTCGACATCCTTCAATAATAAATGAGCGTTTTAATGATGATTGTCTGGCTGAAATATTTTTGTATATCCCAATATATGAAAGACCGAAAATGGCACTGGGTATGATAGTTTTTTACACATCAATTATTTAATTGAATACAATTATTCAATAATCGTCATCTACATGTATAATATATTTGTATTTGATTTATTTTTTAGTATCTAAACAATGGAATAGAGCTTTTCATAGTACTTGGTACAGGGTTAAACAACTAAAACTTTCTTATTGGGAATATCATACTCATCAAAATATTTTCCAGCAAAAGAAAAAAATTAATAGAACACTTTTTATAAAATCGCTACTTCATAATTGTGGTACCTATTTAACAGAATTGGACTTGATGGCCTATGGTTGTTCTGGTATAGTACCTTTTGTTAATGACTCTTGTCCGAACCTTGTAAAACTTCGGTTGAAAGTAAAATGTCTTTGTACAAAATCATTTGACAATGCATTTTCACGTTTGTCTCAACTAAAAATATTAAAAATGATATTCGAAGAAACTTCAAATAGTTTAAAGGATCGTTATTACAAGATACCTGTGGCTGCTCTTAATTCTTTAAAAAACGTCGCGGATACTTTGAGTGAACTCACTTTGGCATATTGGGGCAGATACGTAGTTTCATATGGTAGACTTCCAAGTACATTCTTTGCTGTAAGTTCCATTAAATAAATTATTACAAAACTAAAAAATATTATTTCCACTTATTTATAAATTCATTTTACAGATAATTCCTCAACTTAAAAACCTACAAAAACTTGAAATTATCGGTACAGGAATCAGCAGCAGTTTACGTGAATCTATAGAAAACGCTGGGTTAAATAGATTGATTGACAATTATGAGGGTATTTGTAAAACTTTGCTCTTCAGATATTTACCGATAAGAACTCTTGATTTCATAAATTACGAAATTACAGATGATGTTCTATATACTTTTGTCAATCGCATGCCATTTTTAAGGTCAATAAAGGCATTGTTCAGACATGTAACCGATGATGGTATACAAACAATTACCATGATCAAGAAATTAAAATCTCTCTATCTCTACGGTGCTAACCGGCACATCACTGACTCTTCAATTAAGTTACTAAAAAATCTAGAAGAATTACGTTTACCATACAGTAATAAAATTACTACTGCTTCTATTACAGAAGTACTTAACAACTCACCTAAGATGAAGTGGTTGTCGATTATTCAAAAGATTGTAACTCCTGAATTTTCTAAAAAAGCATCAGAAATAGCATCAAAACGGGAAAAGTATTTAATACTACATCTACGTTAGTTGTGATAGAAATATTTTTTCCTCACGGGGATATTAATTATCATATTTAAAGATTCATCATCACGACAGAAACATCTAAATTAATAGAAGATTCCGTGAATGTTCCTCCGAAAGAGTTAACCTACTCTGTTATAAATAATTAAAAAATTAAATGTTATCTTTTTAAATTATTTCTATCATGTAAACCAATAAATAAATATATAAATAAATCATGCAATTTGGTTTTTGATTCATAAAGAATCAACAATTCAGCTTTAAATTTAAAAAATAATTTTTCAAAATTCGTAGAAATAAATTGAAACTAATATTCAAAACTAAGTAGTTGAATAAATATTATTTGTGAGAATAATCCGTTCAACTTTTGCAGATATCTTTGCAGATATTAATTGGACTCTGTAGTGTTAGTAGCTCAAATGATGGAAGAACAAAATCCTTGGGTAAACTAAACCAAATGGAAAATCAACTTGGACCTTTAGTAACTAATGATAAGTAAACACGCTTCTTATATAAACCAAATGATTAAACAATATAAAAATATATTTACTTATTGTTAATAATATTTTAATTTTAAACTTAATTATAGTAATGAAAAAGAAATATTTTCATAAAATTTATATGTAAAAATAAGTATATTATTTGTTTATTTATTTATTTATTCATTCAAGTAGCCCAGTGGTAAAGCGATTAGAGGCATACAGATTAAAATTGCTTAGATCAATTAAACGCTTTTTACATATAACATTTACAAACAATTATAAGAAATGAGAATGTAAAATAAAAAGTACAGTGTTTTTATAAAATGTAAATATATATTTGTAACATTTATTTCAAGGAAACAGAGTGATTAAACATGATGATTATTTAATTAGATCAAATATGTTTAAAATTCATAAAATTTTCATTAGGTAATTTTAAAAATTTCAAGAGCATTGGCAATGTCAACTCTGATCAAATACTACATTTGAGTGGATATATAATATATATATAGTTACTGACAACGACAGAAATGAATAAACGGAATAACTAATTTATCAATTCTAAATAGTGTCTTTCAAGGAAACTCGTGTAAATATACCATTCCGTTTTCATTTGGTATATCATGTACATTGACTATAGCTTGGTTTATCTTTGTACGGAAAATCGCCGTGGGTATTGAGCGAAAATATATTCAACTTTGACAAACAAATCCATCCAAATCTTGATGATCAATTATATCATGAGCATCAACGTTGAGTTAACAAATTCAAGTAATGACTTTTTTTTTTCCATTAATATTTTCCATATTTTTTCTTGCCAAATCATTCAGGTTGTCTGCTCTTTACTGTAATATTTTTCATTATATCTATTATTATCTATTATATCAATTCTACTATTCATTATATCTTAAATCGAAAAGACACACGTGCAATCTTACTTTCTAATCTCTATAAAATTTATATATTTGACTTTTATTAATTCTACACTCTTGTAAAAAAATGATTGCTCAAAGTCTTTATCAAAATAGAATATTTATTCAATCAATTTGTTCGATTAAAAAAGGTGAACAAGTTTTTAATAATTATAATTTATTCTATGATGATTTTAACAAAGAAGCACGTGAATGATGTTAAAATTGTACCTATTAAAGAAAGCTGTGTATCGGAAAAGGATCTAGAAGATTTTCCTAGTGAAATTGAATGTTTTAAAAAACATATGGATGATTGGCGAACTTATCTGGGTGAGCAATTTATTGTAAACACTTTTTTGCCTAGTCAACTACTGGAAGCAGAAAACATCTTAAACCTTTTCAAAGAAAATTAACCGTCTCCTCTATAAGCACGCAAATTTTGTTTAATATTTTCATTTTTAACAACATCTAAATCAATCAATTTCTCTTGTTCAGTATCATAATAGTCATCTTTTTTTAATGACCATACATTATCAATGTCATCGAGATCACTTTTTTTAGTACTGCATTCAACATTAAATTTATCAATGTCAATACTAATAATACGACATTTAATTGGTGTATTTATTTGCAAACGAAAAAATCAAAGAATCAAATGGCGCTGCATGTCAATTCCTAAAAATATTTGAATATTTTTCTTCGAAAAAAAAATTCAATTTTTTCGGGGAATTGACATGCAGCGCCATTAGATTTCATGATTTTTTTGGTTCTTCGAACTAAAATAAAAAAAAAAACATTAAAAACGTTTAATAATTAAGATATTAGAAGAGGAATTAGGCACATTTTGTAGGGCTTTCAGAGGGCTATCGAATGGTCTAGGCAAAAATTTTTCACAATGGTTTGAAATGAATACCGACACCTGTAAAAACTATTTCCGCTGTGTGGTTTTGAAGACCGCTTATGCTAATAAATAGCCCTTTAAAAACCCTTCAAGCGTAGGCCATCACTTTTTTTATATCTTAATTATTAAACCTTCTATGACGTTTTTTATGTGTTTTTCGATTTCAGTTCGACAAACGAAAAAATCAAAAAATCAAGTGGCGCTGCATGTCAATTCCTGAAAAACATTTTTCTTCGAGAAAATTTTCTAGGTAATCAACATGCGGCGCCATTAGATTTCATGATTTTTTGGTTTTTCGAACTAAAATCAAAAAGCACATTAAAACATTTAATAATTAAGATATTAGAAGAGGAATTAGGCTCATTTGCAGGGCTTTCAGAGAGCTATCGAATGATCTAGGCAAACATTTCTTTCAGTTGAGACTATTTCATAGTAAATGTATATAAATATAAATATAATATAAATATTTTTTATTTTTTGAGCGTGTATTGTATCGGACCTTATTTGCCCCACGCAGTTTGTAGACACTTGTTACTTTTGGTTTATTTCTTTTATTATTTTCATTATTCTTAAGTTTTATTTGTTTAATCTTTAAATTTTTTTTTTCTTTTTCAATTTTTTCTTCTTCATTTTCTCTTTCATTCATCTTACTTATCTCATCATCTTTATTTTCTCATTCATTCATCTGACTTTCCTCATCATCTTCATTTCTTTATTAATTTTCATCACTTTTTCTTCTTTATTTTCTCTTTCATTCATCTCATTTTTTTGTTCTTCATTTTCTCTTTCATTCATCTTATTTTTCTTATCATCTCCATTTTCTTTATTAATTTTCATTACTTTCTCTACACAAGTCTCAAATTTTCCTCAAAACTCCCACCAACTACTCGTAAATGTTAAACTAATTTTATAAACTAAATACATACCCATTTTGGACATGAAAATTTTTAACAAGCTGAAAAATCAGTTGCTCTTCAACATTCGTTTATGCTACGTCTCTAATTAATATTGATTCGCGTACAACGGGATTGTTTTACACTTAATAAAAAATAGTAGTGTCTGTAGAGTCTTTGACAACATTTTTAGAGTCAACTTAACATACAATAAATAAAACAATAATTATAATTCAGTGAAATAATAAAGTGAATATATTATTAGAATTTAAGCCACAGTGTCTGGATTATTTATAGTGTTATTCCTATTATTTTATTTACAACTCATCATCCCACATCCTTTGATAGCCCTGTATCAGACATAAGGCCTTACAACCCTTGTGAAATTAACGTGGTAACTTGTATACATTCATGAATATATTTCTTTTTTCTAGCCTTGATTTTTTTATCATGTGAATTAAATTGACCAAATAAATTTTTATAAAGCTTTGCAACAAATGTATTCTTTGTTGAAGAAATTAAAGCAAGTCTATTATATAAAATTGAAAATTTAACTTGCAATATTAACTTGCATGTTTTTAAAATTTTTTTTTCTAATGTAATATGATTAATACTGGAAAACATATATGTCTACCAAGAAATCAGAAATATTTATATAGCATTAATATTTATACATTAAATTAAATCCCAAAACTTCCAGGATGATACTGTGTATTCAAGCATAAGAGAAACGTTGATCTAAGTCACCGAAAATCCAAGATAAACAAATCTATACGACATATAATTTTCCACACACAAACCACAAGAAATTTCAATATAACATCTTGAAATTCCTTCATATCTTTAGACAATTCGCACACATAAATTTATAAATATACCTAGTTTAAAATCTACATATTGACTTAAATGAACCACCAAGTTTAATAAAATTTGCATCATAAAGCTAAAAAAATTACAAAATAAATGAATCATTTGGTTTTAAAATGATGCACCAATGAAATTAACAATAAAGAAAATTAATAATGCGTATAGAATAATTATTGTTCTGTAGATTACAGATGATACAAAATAGCACAATGGTGATGAAAATTATTCATATAAAGTTTAATAAAGTCATAGTCACTTGTTGGAAAGTAAAATGAGAATGGGCATTCATCAAGAGAGAAGAGAGAATCATCACCAACTGTAGAGGTAAAACTATGTACCAACGAGAGGAAGGAAAAAGGAGTTATAAATACATCATGAAGACACTCCTTTAGTAAAAGACATTGGTATACTGGTGGGTTTATCCTAAAATACATTTACTATATACGGTATTTTCATTCTACTAAATTTGCAAGTCTTAAAAGTCTTTTGATGAAAATATCTTTACAATGTCGTATATGTTAAATGTATTTTTTTATCTTTTGTTTTGTAAATTTTAAACTGAATAATATTATTATTATTGTTTTGAATAATAATAACATAAAAATATTCTACATGATAAACATAAATATTGCAAATCAATAATGACATTATTAAAGATCGTTTTGCATATTATAAATATTTTTAGTTGTTTTAATTGTTTTGACAGTTGCAATTACAGACAGATTGTCCCACTGGAGTTTTCGTACTAATTAATATAACCAATGACAATACATCTGGGATTGACATTAAAATGAAACTCATGTGTGTTTGGTGGTGGCCGTGGTGATGCATCATTCATGGAAATATTATAAAGGTTTAAAAAAAAAAATATTTGAAAAAATGTATATGAAATGCATGCATTGCAATTGGAAGGCAATTTGTCAGGTGACAGACAAGAGATGGGATAAATGGACAATTACACAATGTTTGACTATATTTCAATGACGTGAAAGAAACCTGTGATTGACTGTTAATTGCCTCGGTTTGTTACCCCTTTTCTATCACTTGATAATGATTTTTATCATATATGTATATTTTCCAGAGGATACCATCAAATTAATTCAATGTAATCGATTGACGCAAAATGATTTTCCATTTCTTTGTATCTCATTTTAATAACGTATGTTTATTTTATTTAGCTCATTTTTACAAATGAAATGTCTGTTTATTTATTTTATCTGTTTTATTTAATTTTTTTTTTTACAAAATATTTATTCGTTAATATATATTTATTTTGTAATACTCTGTTTATATTTCTACTTGTCAAATATTTGATGCATTATTTGTAAAGAGAAAATCATTTTTTAATAGTCTGATATTAATATAAAAAAAAAAAAAAAAAACAATTTTTTTAAAAATTAAACTTCATGATAAATTTATATTCAAGTTAAATAAAAAATACGAGTATTTCATATGTAAATTTATGACGGAAAATTTTTTATGCTGACCCATCATGCAGGTATATCTTTGTGCCTTAAATTTAACATTGACTTAATTTAATTTAAAACTCACCCTCTTTAATCACCGGCCAATTGCATCACCGCACACAAATTATGTCATTTTGCAGACCTTTTAGGTCGTCATACATATACACATACATTTCGTGGACCAATTATAAGACTGATGATTATTATTACTTGATTTTAAATAAGCTAACATTTTCTGCAAAGGTTACAATACTTATTTGAATAATTTATTTTATTTCCATGTGTTTAATATTTTATATATACAAGGCAAGTAGTTATGTGTAGAAAATTCGAGTCACAGAATATTAAAAATTTAATAAATTTATTATTATTATTTGAAACAAAATAAAAAAATTTAACATTCAAAATTTACGTATCGTAAAATTTTTATTTTAAGCTATATTTATATATTTCATTAGACAATTTTATTATTTTTCCGAAATAATATATATAATTTTATATTTATGATTTTGAAAAGATTTATCAAGTATTTAATTCATTATCTGATTAATTCAACTAATAAATTTATAAATTTAAAACTTAAAAATTTGTCGATCAATGAATTTTTTATACAGATAGATAAAATGTTAATTCATTTTGCTTTTACATCACTTATCCCTTTTAAGAGTTATTTTCATTCTTCAATTTTCTATTTTATTACTACTCCACTTAATTTAATCACTGAACTCTTACCGATTTCCACTTTACTTGTTTTCACGCCTTATCCCTTAAGGCTAATTTATTAATTAATTTCTTTGCTTTTTATTCTTCTTTTCAGTCTTCAAGTTGCATCATTATAACAATTTTTTATTCTTCAATCTTGCTTTTACTTAATAAAATTTAGTTTTAACTTATTATATTTTCATTTCAACTTTGAAAAAAAAAATTAAAAAAAGTCATGTATATTGTACAAATCAATAATACCATTTTGATCAAATAGAAAATTTTATTTTCCATTTGAAAAATAAAAATTTAAATCCTTAGTGATCGAAAAAAAATTTTTTTATTGAATAAAAATCAAGCATTATTAGTGTATATGGTTTGTGAGAGTTGATACTGAGATGAAAGAACATTAAAAAACATAATAAAATGATGGAAAAATAGTCTATTATATTTTTTTCTTGAGAATATATATACAAACGTTAAAGCACGAACGATTTGTTCAAACGAGCAGACGTGACAGACATAATTCTCTTGGTAAGAAGTACTTAGTGATACACACTATTGAAACTCACCTAGACACCTGTCGATTCTCACGATTATGTCATTTTTTTATCTTTTCATTTGAGCCAATTTTAATCGTTATTGATTTATCAATTAATTTTTAAAATAACTGTCAAGTAAAAAATACTTTTGACAATAACAGTTGATTATTACTATTTTTTTTCTGAATATAAAAAATTTATTTCTAAAATTTTTTATTCATCAGTAAATAGATAGAATTATTAATTTGTTAAATATATAATTCCAACTGTATAGTACATGATGCAGAAAATATAATTCATAAAATATTCTATTAATAAATACGTCGATAAGCAGCTTTACTAAAGTACGATAACGAAAAAAGAAAAATTACATTAATTACTCTAAAACACTTTCAAAATATTGCGATTCTCTATAAATTTGACAGGATAAATTTTTTTTTTTATAATATTTATAACAAGTTTTTGAAAGGATTATTTAAACTAAAAAAAAAAATGTTTGCAAAAGATTAACAGATGGGTTACGTTGTTAAATATTCTTTTCAAAATAAAAATGAAAAAAAAAAAAATATGTATGTCTAATAGAATATTGTAAATATTAAAATTAAATAATAATTTAAAAATTGTGGGTGGGCACTTTTGTATTTTTACATTAGCATACGAGAGAATTAAGAAAACCTTTTGAGTCAATTACAGTAATTGACCGTTGAATTTAATTTGTAAATTTTTTTTTTTTACCTCTCTTTATATACTGTAATTTTATTTTATACTGTAAAATAAAATTTTACCTCTTCTATTTAATCAAATGAAAATAAATTTTTTATATCATATTTTTATGTTTTTTTTTATGCTATATATATATTTTACGTTTATTTATTTTTTGTTGTACAAGTATCGTTGACGAGTTGATAATAATTGAGTGTGTCGACGCTTTGCATACTAATGATTCGGTTGAATCGTGCGAATTGAAATCGTCAAAACCAATTCAACCACACATATATATATTTCAACAACATATAATGATCAAATGAAATTAATATAAAAAATTTTTGTTCCGTTTGATGAGTCGATATTCAATATTCCGAGTGTAGATATTGATAATTCAATAAATAAAAAAATAACAGTATAAAAATTTCGAACAAAAAAAAATATTTAAAAAAAAAATCAACAAAAAAGGTTATTTTTTTTTAATTATCAATTTATTTATAATTTTTTTAGTAAATTATTGTTGTAAAAACCTACAATCAATGTTCTTTTCAATGATTATTGTTTTATTTTGAATTCAGAAAAATTAAAGCTGAGAAAAATTAGTTGAGGTTGATAAATTCAACGATAATAAAAATAATTCTAGTAAATAGATAGATATAAAAAATGAATTTATACCAGGTCGAGTAGATATGTACTAATGAAAACCTAGTTTGAAGAAAGAAAATTAAAATATATACAAAAACATTTTTAACAACATGATTCAGAATGTTTGTCGAAAATAATTTTACCTAAATAAAGAGTGAAAATAATGTTTAGATACGAGTTTTTGAGAGACGTATGCCATTACTTTTATTTTCAGGTTCGTGAACTTGCCGTCATTGTTACTTTACAGTTTATTTTATTTACCTGGATTAATAAATACATCTATATGCAAAAGCTAGAAGTCCATGGACAATTTAATTCGACGCTTCAAGTCCCATCTCCAGTTTTCCGTTGCACATAAAACACGAGTACTGAAGAATTTAAACAAAAAATAATAATACACACAAATACCCAGTGAAGTAGTCAAGTTTTTATTTTTTAAAAGTGAATAAATTGCCATTAAATTCTTTCCAACTAAATTGTTTTTAATATAATCGAGTTTTTATTTTTTTCACTGGTGAAAAATTGAAAATAAAAATTTACAACTTTGCTTGTTTCACCAGATGGCTTTTTATTTTGCCAAAATTATAAGACAAATTTTCTTTTAAATTTTTATAAAAAACACTGTTGGTTACAGGAAAATTGTATGGATGTTTATTTTGACATCAAACGCATAAATATCAAAGTCAAAAATTAAATATTTATATAAAAAAAAATTAATAAAAAATTGCCAATAGCAAAATTTAGTTTTTTTTTTTTTCAGAAAGTTTACTTTTTTCTAAACGAAAAATAAAATTCATATAATTATGGAAAAAAATTGTTAAACTAAAATTTAGGTATTGAAAAAAAAAAAAAAAAACAATTTAATTTATTTTTTATGATAAATTTTTTCGAGGCAGAGTTTGAATT